>CM059435.1:122489968-122632468 GCA_030390025.1 Squalus acanthias
CCCCTCTCTCCTCCCCCCTCCTCTCTAATTTCCCCTACCCCAATAGACCCCTCTACCCCAGCCCTACTCCCCACTCACTTCACTCCCCCCGCGGGCCGGGCCGGGCGGTTGCCGGGGTGACGGGCCGGGCCGGGCGGTTGCCGGGGTGACGGGCGGGAGGCCGGGCCGGGGCGGGGCTCCCCGGGGCTGGAGCTCAGGCTGGGCGGGGCGGGGAGAGCGGCTGTACTCCAGGCTCAGGCTGCGCTCCGGCCTCCCGCTCCCACTCCCGGCCATGGACCCGGGCCCGGCCCTGGCGGCGCTGGCGAGCGGCAGCACGGCGCGGATCGAGCGGGAGCTGCAGGCATTCAACCGGCAGGTGAGCCTCGGGCCTCGGGCTGGCGGAGGGAGAGCAGCCGGCTCAGGGAGGCCGAACCCCGAACCCCGGCCCGCGGGCCCCAAACACAAACCCCTGGGCCACAGGCTTAACATCACTGGCCAAACAACTGGGGGAAACGGCGGCTTGTCGGGACTCGGCGGGAAACTGGGTGACCCGGAGCCGCCACAGGCTGAATGGGCCGAGCGGCCTCCCGCCGGCAGCCCGCAGATTGTGGCCCGACCCGACCCTGGACATCCCCGCACCCAGCCCGCCCCCGCACCGCGTTACTGCCTCACCGCACCCGCCCCGCTCCGCGTTACTGTCTCACCGCACCCGCCCCGCTCCGCGTTACTGCCTCACCGCAACCCGCCCCGCACCGCGTTACTGCCTCACCGCACCCGCCCCGCACCGCGTTACTGTCTCACCGCACCCGCCCCGCACCGCGTTACTGCCTCACCGCACCCAGCCCCGCACCGCGTTACTGCCTCACTGCACCCAGCCCCGCACCGCGTTACTGCCTCACTGCACCCGCCCCGCACCGCGTTACTGTCTCACCGCACCCGCCCCGCACCGCGTTACTGCCTCACCGCACCCAGCCCCGCACCGCGTTACTGCCTCACTGCACCCAGCCCCGCACCGCGTTACTGCCTCACCGCACCCAGCCCCGCACCGCGTTACTGCCTCACCGCACCCGCCCCGCACCGCGTTACTGCCTCACCGCACCCAGCCCCGCACCGCGTTACTGCCTCACTGCACCCAGCCCCGCACCGCGTTACTGCCTCACTGCACCCGCCCCGCACCGCGTTACTGTCTCACCGCACCCGCCCCGCACCGCGTTACTGCCTCACCGCACCCAGCCCCGCACCGCGTTACTGCCTCACTGCACCCAGCCCCCGCACCGCGTTACTGCCTCACCGCACCCAGCCCCGCACCGCGTTACTGTCTCACCGCACCCAGCCCCGCACCGCGTTACTGCCTCACCGCACCCAGCCCCGCACCGCGTTACTGTCTCACCGCACCCGCCCCGCTCCGCGTTACTGCCTCACCGCAACCCGCCCCGCACCGCGTTACTGTCTCACCGCACCCGCCCCGCACCGCGTTACTGCCTCACCGCACCCAGCCCCGCACCGCGTTACTGCCTCACTGCACCCAGCCCCGCACCGCGTTACTGCCTCACCGCACCCAGCCCCGCACCGCGTTACTGTCTCACCGCACCCAGCCCCGCACCGCGTTACTGCCTCACCGCACCCAGCCCCGCACCGCGTTACTGTCTCACCGCACCCGCCCCGCTCCGCGTTACTGTCTCACCGCACCCGCCCCGCACCGCGTTACTGTCTCACCGCAACCAGCCCCGCACCGCGTTACTGTCTCACCGCACCCGCCCCGCACCGCGTTACTGTCTCACCGCACCCGCCCCGCACCGCGTTACTGTCTCACCGCACCCGCCCCGCACCGCGTTACTGTCTCACCGCAACCAGCCCCGCACCGCGTTACTGTCTCACCGCACCCGCCCCGCACCGCGTTACTGTCTCACCGCACCCGCCCCGCTCCGCGTTACTGACTCACCGCACCCAGCCCCGCACCGCGTTACTGTCTCACCGCACCCGCCCCGCTCCGCGTTACTGTCTCACCGCACCCGCCCCGCACCGCGTTACTGACTCACCGCACCCGCCCCGCACCGCGTTACTGCCTCACTGCAACCAGCCCCGCACCGCGTTACTGCCTCACCGCACCCGCCCCGCTCCGCGTTACTGTCTCACCGCACCCGCCCCGCACCGCGTTACTGACTCACCGCACCCGCCCCGCACCGCGTTACTGCCTCACTGCAACCAGCCCCGCACCGCGTTACTGCCTCACCGCACCCAGCCCCGCACCGCGTTACTGTCTCACCGCACCCGCCCCGCACCGCGTTACTGTCTCACCGCACCCGCCCCGCACCGCGTTACTGTCTCACCGCACCCGCCCCGCACCGCGTTACTGTCTCACCGCACCCGCCCCGCACCGCGTTACTGTCTCACCGCACCCGCCCCGCACCGCGTTACTGTCTCACCGCACCTGCCCCGCACCGCGTTACTGTCTCACCGCATCCGCCCCGCACCGCGTTACTGTCTCACCGCACCCAGCCCCGCACCGCGTTACTGTCTCACCGCACCTGCCCCGCACCGCGTTACTGTCTCACCGCACCCGCCCCGCACCGCGTTACTGTCTCACCGCACCCGCCTCGCACCGCGTTACTGTCTCACCGCACCCAGCCCCGCACCGCGTTACTGTCTCACCGCACCCGCCCCGCACCGCGTTACTGTCTCACCGCACCCAGCCCCGCACCGCGTTACTGCCTCACCGCAACCAGCCCCGCACCGCGTTACTGCCTCACCGCAACCAGCCCCGCACCCGCCCCGCACCGGCACCCGCCCCGCACCCGCACCGCGTTACTGTCTCACCGCAACCAGCCCCGCACCGCGTTACTGCCTCACCGCACCCAGCCCCGCACGGCGTTACTGTCTCACCGCACCCGCCCCGCACCGCGTTACTGTCTCACCGCACCCGCCCCGCACCGCGTTACTGTCTCACCGCACCCGCCCCGCACCGCGTTACTGTCTCACCGCACCCAGCCCCGCACCGCGTTACTGTCTCACCGCACCCGCCCCGCACCGCGTTACTGTCTCACCGCACCCAGCCCCGCACCGCGTTACTGCCTCACCGCAACCAGCCCCGCGCCGCGTTACTGCCTCACCGCAACCAGCCCCGCACCCGCCCCGCACCGGCACCCGCCCCGCACCCGCACCGCGTTACTGTCTCACCGCAACCAGCCCCGCACCGCGTTACTGCCTCACCGCACCCAGCCCCGCACGGCGTTACTGTCTCACCGCACCCGCCCCGCACCGCGTTACTGTCTCACCGCACCCGCCCCGCACCGCGTTACTGTCTCACCGCACCCGCCCCGCACCGCGTTACTGTCTCACCGCAACCAGCCCCGCACCGCGTTACTGTCTCACCGCACCCGCCCCGCACCGCGTTACTGACTCACCGCATCCAGCCCCGCACCGCGTTACTGTCTCACCGCAACCAGCCCCGCACCGCGTTACTGTCTCACCGCAACCAGCCCCGCACCGCGTTACTGTCTCACTGCACCCGCCCCGCACCGCGTTACTGACTCACCGCAACCAGCCCCGCACCGCGTTACTGTCTCACCGCAACCAGCCCCGCACCGCGTTACTGTCTCACCGCAACCAGCCCCGCACCGCGTTACTGTCTCACCGCAACCAGCCCCGCACCGCGTTACTGTCTCACCGCAACCAGCCCCGCACCGCGTTACTGTCTCACCGCACCCGTCCCACACCGCGTTACTGACTCACCGCAACCAGCCCCGCACCGCGTTACTGTCTCACCGCAACCAGCCCCGCACCGCGTTACTGTCTCACCGCACCCGCCCCGCACCGCGTTACTGACTCACCGCAACCAGCCCCGCACCGCGTTACTGTCTCACCGCAACCAGCCCCGCACCGCGTTACTGTCTCACCGCACCCAGCCCCGCACCGCGTTACTGTCTCACCGCACCCGCCCCGCACCGCGTTACTGTCTCACCGCACCCAGCCCCGCACCGCGTTACTGCCTCACCGCAACCAGCCCCGCACCGCGTTACTGCCTCACCGCAACCAGCCCCGCACCCGCCCCGCACCGGCACCCGCCCCGCACCCGCACCGCGTTACTGTCTCACCGCAACCAGCCCCGCACCTCGTTACTGCCTCACCGCACCCAGCCCCGCACGGCGTTACTGTCTCACCGCACCCGCCCCGCACCGCGTTACTGTCTCAGCGCACCCGCCCCGCACCGCGTTACTGTCTCACCGCACCCGCCCCGCACCGCGTTACTGTCTCACCGCACCCAGCCCCGCACCGCGTTACTGTCTCACCGCACCCCGCCCCGCACCGCGTTACTGTCTCACCGCACCCAGCCCCGCACCGCGTTACTGCCTCACCGCAACCAGCCCCGCACCGCGTTACTGCCTCACCGCAACCAGCCCCGCACCCGCCCCGCACCGGCACCCGCCCCGCACCCGCACCGCGTTACTGTCTCACCGCAACCAGCCCCGCACCGCGTTACTGCCTCACCGCACCCAGCCCCGCACGGCGTTACTGTCTCACCGCACCCGCCCCGCACCGCGTTACTGTCTCACCGCACCCGCCCCGCACCGCGTTACTGTCTCACCGCTCCCGCCCTGCACCACGTTACTGTCTCACCGCACCCGCCCCGCACCGCGTTACTGACTCACCGCAACCAGCCCCGCACCGCGTTACTGTCTCACCGCAACCAGCCCCGCACCGCGTTACTGTCTCACCGCACCCGCCCCGCACCGCGTTACGGACTCACCGCAACCAGCCCCGCACCGCGTTACTGTCTCACCGCAACCAGCCCCGCACCGCGTTACTGTCTCACCGCACCCGCCCCGCACCGCGTTACTGACTCACCGCAACCAGCCCCGCACCGCGTTACTGTCTCACCGCAACCAGCCCCGCACCGCGTTACTGTCTCACCGCAACCAGCCCCGCACCGCGTTACTGTCTCACCGCAACCAGCCCCGCACCGCGTTACTGTCTCACTGCACCCGCCCCGCACCGCGTTACTGTCTCACCGCAACCAGCCCTGCACCGCGTTACTGTCTCACCGCAACCAGCCCCGCACCGCGTTACTGTCTCACCGCAACCAGCCCCGCACCGCGTTACTGTCTCACCGCAACCAGCCCCGCACCGCGTTACTGTCTCACCGCACCCGCCCCACACCGCGTTACTGACTCACCGCAACCAGCCCCGCACCGCGTTACTGTCTCACCGCAACCAGCCCCGCACCGCGTTACTGTCTCACCGCACCCGCCCCGCACCGCGTTACTGACTCACCGCAACCAGCCCCGCACCGCGTTACTGTCTCACCGCAACCAGCCCCGCACCGCGTTACTGTCTCACCGCACCCGCCCCGTACCGCGTTACTGACTCACCGCAACCAGCCCCGCACCGCGTTACTGTCTCACCGCAACCAGCCCCGCACCGCGTTACTGTCTCACCGCAACCAGCCCCGCACCGCGTTACTGTCTCACCGCAACCAGCCCCGCACCGCGTTACTGTCTCACCGCACCCGCCCCGCACCGCGTTACTGACTCACCGCAACCAGCCCCGCACCGCGTTACTGTCTCACCGCAACCAGCCCCGCACCGCGTTACTGTCTCACCGCAACCAGCCCCGCACCGCGTTACTGTCTCACCGCAACCAGCCCCGCACCGCGTTACTGTCTCACCGCAACCAGCCCCGCACCGCGTTACTGTCTCACCGCAACCAGCCCCGCACCGCGTTACTGTCTCACCGCAACCAGCCCCGCACCGCGTTACTGTCTCACCGCAACCAGCCCCGCACCGCGTTACTGTCTCACCGCAACCAGCCCCGCACCGCGTTACTGTCTCACCGCAACCAGCCCCGCACCGCGTTACTGTCTCACCGCAACCAGCCCCGCACCGCGTTACTGTCTCACCGCAACCAGCCCCGCACCGCGTTACTGTCTCACCGCAACCAGCCACGCACCGCGTTACTGTCTCACCGCAACCAGCCCCGCACCGCGTTACTGTCTCTCCGCAACCAGCCCCGCACCGCGTTACTGTCTCACCGCAACCAGCCCCGCACCGCGTTACTGTCTCACCGCAACCAGCCCCGCACCGCGTTACTGTCTCACCGCAACCAGCCCCGCACCGCGTTACTGTCTCACCGCAACCAGCCCCGCACCGCGTTACTGTCTCACCGCAACGAGCCCCGCACCGCGTTACTGTCTCACCGCAACCAGCCCCGCACCGCGTTACTGTCTCACCGCAACCAGCCCCGCACCGCGTTACTGTCTCATCGCAACCAGCCCCACACCGCGTTACTGTCTCACCGCACCCGCCCCGCACCGCGTTACTGTCTCACCGCACCCAGCCCCGCACCGCGTTACTGTCTCACCGCACCCGCCCCGCACCGCGTTACTGTCTCACCGCACCCGCCCCGCACCGCGTTACTGTCTCACCGCACCCGCCCCGCACCGCGTTACTGTCTCACCGCACCCGCCCCGCACCGCGTTACTGTCTCACCGCACCCAGCCCCGCACCGCGTTACTGTCTCACCGCACCCGCCCCGCACCGCGTTACTGTCTCACCGCACCCGCCCCGCACCGCGTTACTGTCTCACCGCACCCGCCCCGCACCGCGTTACTCACTCACCGCACCCGCCCCGGACCGCGTTACTGTCTCACCGCACCCAGCCCCGCACCGTGTTACTGTCTCACCGCACCCAGCCCCGCACCGCGTTACTGTCTCACCGCACCCGCCCCGCACCGCGTTACTGTCTCCCCGCACCCGCCCCGCGTTACTGCCTCACCGCACCCGCCCCGCACAGCGTTACTGTCTCACTGCACCCGCCCCGCACCGCGTTACTGACTCACCGCACCCAGCCCGCACCGCGTTACTGCCTCACCGCACCCGCCCCGCACCTCGTTACTGACTCACCGCAACCAGCCCCGCACCGCGTTACTGCCTCACCGCACACGCCCCGCACCCGCACCCAGCCCCGCACCGCGTTACTGCCTCACCACACCCGCCCCGCACCCGCACCCAGCCCCGCACCGCGTTACTGCCTCACCACACCCGCCCCGCACCCGCACCCAGCCCTGCACCGCGTTACTGTCTCACCGCACCCGCCCCGCACCGCGTTACTGTCTCACCGCACCCGCCCCGCACCGCGTTACTGTCTCCCCGCACCCGCCCCGCGTTACTGCCTCACCGCACCCGCCCCGCACAGCGTTACTGTCTCACTGCACCCGCCCCGCACCGCGTTACTGACTCACCGCACCCAGCCCGCACCGCGTTACTGCCTCACCGCACCCGCCCCGCACCGCGTTACTGACTCACCGCAACCAGCCCCGCACCGCGTTACTGCCTCACCGCACCCGCCCCGCACCCGCACCCAGCCCCGCACCGCGTTACTGCCTCACCACACCCGCCCCGCACCCGCACCCAGCCCCGCACCGCGTTACTGCCTCACCACACCCGCCCCGCACCCGCACCCAGCCCCGCACCGCGTTACTGTCTCACCGCACCCGCCCCGCACCGCGTTACTGTCTCACCGCACCCGCCCCGCACCGCGTTACTGTCTTACCGCACCCGCCCCGCTCCGCGTTACTGTCTCACCGCACCCAGCCCCGCACCGCGTTACTGTCTCACCGCACCCGCCCCGCACCGCGTTACTGTCTCACCGCACCCGCCCCGCACCGCGTTACTGTCTCACCGCACCCGCCCCGGACCGCGTTACTGTCTCACCGCACCCAGCCCCGCACCGCGTTACTGACTCACCGCACCCGCCCCGCACCGCGTTACTGTCTCACCGCACCCGCCCCGCACCCAGCCCCGCGTTACTGTTTCACCGCACCCGCCCCGCACCGCGTTACTGACTCACTGCACCCGCCCCGCACCACGTTACTGTCTCACAGCACCCGCCCCGCACCGCGTTACTGTCTCACCGCACCCAGCCCCGCGTTACTGTCTCACCGCACCCGCCCCGCACCGCGTTACTGCCTCACCGCACCCGCCCCGCACCCAGCACCGCGTTACTGTCTCACCGCACCCGCCCCGCGTTACTGACTCACCGCACCCGCCCCGCACCGCGTTACTGTCTCACCACACCCGCCCCGCACCGCGTTACTGACTCACCGCACCCGCCCCGCACCGCGTTACTGACTCACCGCACCCGCCCCGCACCGCGTTACTGACTCACCGCACCCAGCCCCGCACCGCGTTACTGACTCAACGCACCCAGCCCCGCACCAGCCCCGCGTTACTGACTCACCGCACCCAGCCCCGCACCGCGTTACTGAGTCACCGCACCCAGCCCCGCACCGCGTTACTGACTCACCGCACCGAGCCCCGCACTGCGTTACTGACTCACCCAGCCCCGCACCGCGTTACTGACTCACCGCACCTTGCCCCGCACCGCATTACTGTCGCTTCCCAAACATTGTTCATAGTTAGTGAGGCTCACCCGCAAATATTGTTCATATTTAGTGACTCACACCCGCAAATATTGTTCATATTTAGTGATTCACACCCGCAAATATTGTTCATATTTAGTGATTCACACCCGCAAATATTGTTCATATTTAGTGAGTCACACCCGCAAATATTCATATTTAGTGAGGCACACCCGCAAATATTGTTCAAATTTAGTGATTCACACCCGCAAATATTGTTCATAGTTAGTGAGGCACACCCGCAAATATTGTTCATATTTAGTGAGTCACACCCGCAAATATTCATATTTAGTGACTCACACCCGCAAATATTATTCATATTTAGTGATTCACACCCGCAAATATTGTTCATATTTAGTGAGTCACACCCGCAAATATTGTTCATCTTTAGTGATTCACACCCGCAAATATTGTTCATATTTAGTGATTCACACCCGCAAATATTGTTCATCTTTAGTGAGTCACACCCGCAAATATTGTTCATCTTTAGTGATTCACACCCGCAAATATTGTTCATAGTTAGTGAGTCACATCCGCAAATATTGTTCATCTTTAGTGATTCACACCCGCAAATATTGTTCATATTTAGTGAGACACACCCGCAAATATTGTTCATATTTAGTGAGACACACCCGCAAATATTGTTCATCTTTAGTGAGACACACCCGCAAATATTGTTCATATTTAGTGAGACACACCCGCAAATATTGTTCATATTTAGTGAGACACACCCGCAAATATTGTTCATATTTAGCGAGGCACACCCGCAAATATTGTTCATCTTTAGTGATTCACACCCGCAAATATTGTTCATATTTAGTGAGTCACACCCGCAAATATTGTTCATATTTAGTGAGACACACCCGCAAATATTGTTCATATTTAGTGAGACACACCCGCAAATATTGTTCATATTTAGCGAGGCACACCCGCAAATATTGTTCATATTTAGTGATTCACTCCCGCAAATATTGTTCATCTTTAGTGAGGCACACCCGCAAATATTGTTCATATTTAGTGAGGCACACCCGCAAATATTGTTCATATTTAGTGAGGCACACCCGCAAATATTGTTCATCTTTAGTGATTCACACCCGCAAATATTGTTCATATTTAGTGATTCACACCCGCAAATATTGTTCATCTTTAGTGATTCACACCCGCAAATATTGTTCATATTTAGTGATTCACACCCGCAAATATTGTTCATATTTAGTGAGTCACACCCGCAAATATTGTTCATATTTAGTGAGACACACCCGCAAATATTCTTCATCTTTAGTGAGACACACCCGCAAATATTGTTCATATTTAGTGACTCACACCCGCAAATATTGTTCATCTTTAGTGATTCACACCCGCAAATATTGTTCATCTTTAGTGATTCACACCCGCAAATATTGTTCATCTTTAGTGACTCACACCCGCAAATATTGTTCATCTTTAGTGATTCACACCCGCAAATATTGTTCATATTTAGTGAGACACACCCGCAAATATTGTTCATATTTAGTGAGACACACCCGCAAATATTGTTCATATTTAGTGACTCACACCCGCAAATATTGTTCATCTTTAGTGATTCACACCCGCAAATATTGTTCATCTTTAGTGATTCACACCCGCAAATATTGTTCATCTTTAGTGACTCACACCCGCAAATATTGTTCATCTTTAGTGATTCACACCCGCAAATATTGTTCATATTTAGTGACTCACACCCGCAAATATTGTTCATCTTTAGTGAGGCACACCCGCAAATATTGTTCATCTTTAGTGAGGCACACCCGCAAATATTGTTCATCTTTAGTGATTCACACCCGCAAATATTGTTCATCTTTAGTAATTCACACCCGCAAATATTGTTCATATTTAGTGACTCACACCCGCAAATATTGTTCATAGTTAGTGATTCACACCCGCAAATATTGTTCATATTTAGTGATTAACACCCGCAAATATTGTTCATCTTTAGTGACTCACACCTGCAAATATTGTTCATATTTAGTGATTCACCTGCAAATATTGTTCATATTTTGTGAGACACACCCGCAAATATTGTTGATAGTTAGTGATTCACACCCGCAAATATTGTTCATCTTTAGTGATTCACACCCGCAAATATTGTTCATCTTTAGTGATTCACACCCGCAAATATTGTTCATCTTTAGTGATTCACACCCGCAAATATTGTTCATAGTTAGTGATTCACACCTGCAAATATTGTTCATCTTTAGTGATTCACACCCGCAAATATTGTTCATCTTTAGTGAGGCACATCCGCAAATATTGTTCATCTTTAGTGAGGCACTCCCGCAAATATTGTTCATATTTATTGATTCACACCCGCAAATATTGTTCATCTGTAGTGAGGCACACCCGCAAATATTGTTCATCTTTAGTGATTCACACCCGCAAATATTGTTCATCTTTAGTCACTCACACCCGCAAATATTGTTCATATTTAGTGACTCACACCCGCAAATATTGTTCATCTTTAGTGATTCACACCCGCAAATATTGTTCATATTTAGTGACTCACACCCGCAAATATTGTTCATAGTTAGTGATTCACACCCACAAATATTGTTCATATTTAGTGATTCACACCTGCAAATATTGTTCATCTTTAGTGATTCACACCCGCAAATATTGTTCATCTTTAGTGATTCACCCGCAAATATTGTTCATATTTAGTGATTCACACCTGCAAATATTGTTCATGGTTAGTGATTCACACCCGCAAATATTGTTCATCTTTATTGATTCACACCCGCAAATATTGTTCATATTTAGTGATTCACACCCGCAAATATGTTCATATTTAGTGATTCACACCCGCATTTTTTGTTCATATTTAGTGATTTACACCCTGATATATAGTTAATATTTAGTGATTTACACCCTGATATATTGTTAATATTTAGTGATTTACACCCTGATATATTCGTATTTAGTGATTTACACCCGGATATATTCATATTTAGTGATTTACACCCTGATATATTCGTATTTAGTGATTTACACCCGGATATATTCATATTTAGTGATTTACACCCTGATATATTAATTTTTAGTGATTTACACCCTGATATATTAATTTTTAGTGATTTAGAGCCTTGTATATTGGTAAACATTTTGTAGAGATACTGGAGTTTTTGTCAATAGTTAAACTGAAATCTTTCTTAATCTGTACCAATTACTGTCAAGTTATAGAAGGCTCCCTCTTCACTGCCCCAGGAAATTCCTTCTGTGCCAGCATGAAATTTTTCCAGGTTTCTCAACAATTATTCTTGTTTCTCTGAGTAGAATTCCCAGTTAATGCAGAATTGTGGACAGTGTGTGCTGCGGGGCCACTGGAACCTGGGTTCAGACTGCACAAAGTGACAGAGAGCTGCTTCACAGACTCTGATCTCCTCCAATCCAAACCAGAGAAATGGCTTGGAGTTTTTCCTTTTAATCATTCACGGGATGTGGGCGTTGCTGGCAAGACCAGCATTTTTGCCAATCCCTAATTGCCCTTGAGAAGGTGGTGGTGAGCTGCTGCAGTCCTTGTGGTGAAGGTACGCCCTTAGTGCTGTTAGGGAGGGAGTTCCAGGATTTTAACCCAGTGACGATGAAGGAACGACGATATACTTCCAAGTCAGGATGGTAGTGTGATTTAGTGAGCGTTCCAGAGTGTACAGCCGAATCGGCTGAAGGCTCTGCCACCAAGGGTGGAAGGAGAGGTGTAGTGGGCATGCAAAGGAGGCAAGGGCTGGAAGGTCGTGGGGTGGAGTGGACGGAGAGGTGTAGTGGGCATGCAAAGGAGGCAAGGGCTGGAAGGTCGTGGGGTGGAGTGGACATGCAAGGGTGGAAGGTCATGGGGTGGCACATAGAGTCGAGGAGGTGTCAGTGGTACGGTGGGATGAAGTTGGGGAGAGTATTGTAAACAAGGGCGAGGATTTGAATTTGATGCATCGGGAATTTAGAAGAATGAGGGGTGATCTCATTGAAACATACAAGATTCTGAAGGGGATTGACAGGGTAGATGCAGAGAGGTTGTTTCCCCTGGCTGGAGAGTCTAGAACTAGGGGTCACAGTCTCAGGATAAGGGGCCGGCCTTTTACGACTGAGACGAGGAGGAATTTCTTCACTCAGAGGGTGGTGAATCTTTGGAATTCTTTAACCCAAAGGGCTGTGAATGCTGAGTCATTGAGTATATCCAAGGCTGAGATAGATAGATTTTTGGACTCTAGGGGAATCAAGGGAAGTGGTGTTGAAGTCGATGATCAGCCATGATCTTACTGAATGGCGGAGCAGGCTCGAGGGGCCGTGTGGCCTACTCCTGCTCCTAATTCTTCTGTTCTTATGTAGATGGAGATGATGGGAGAGTGGGGTTTTGTCCAGGATAGGATGCTGGTCTCTTGTGCAGGGTGAATTTTAGAAGGGCAAAGAGTAGAGTATTTGAGAAGTTGAATGTGGAGGTGTTACAAGTTTGGATGAGCCTTTCGGCAGTAACGTGCTGGAGACGTGTGATGTTATGAAGTTGAAGGTAGGCAGTTTTGGTGATGGAAAGGATATGGGGCTTGAAGCTGAGCTCAAGGTTAAACAGGAGTGAGTGAGCAGCTAGGGGGGTGGTACAGCTTTGCAGTGAAAGTGTTGATTACAACCCAATCATCCATCCACTCCTCTCTCCAATTTGATAACTGTGGAGTAAGTTTATAACTGCATCATTCTGTCCACTCACTTCCAAGAAAAGTTATATTTCAGCAGAAATTTTGACACGAATCTACAGATCATAGAATGGTTACATTACGGAAGAAAGCCATTCGACCCGTCGAGCCCGTGCCAGCTCTCTGCAAGAGCACTTCAGCTAGTCCCACTCCCCCGCCCTTTCCCCGTAGCCCTGCAAATTTTTTTCTTTCAGGTACTTCTCCAATTCCCTTTTGAAGGCCGTGATTGAGTCTGCCTTCACCACCTTTTCAGGCAGTGCATTCCAGATCCTAACCACTGGCAGATAATTGTACAAAAACAATGTTTTCTATTATAATGTATATTGCTGTTTTCCTCAGCTGCTCCTACAAGCGGCAAGTCAAGGAAAGCAGCAACTTCGCACTGTTCTAATGTGAAGACTTTCGAGAATCCTGTCCTCTAATCTATTCCTGGGGCACGGGCTCAATCTGAGATGAGGGAAGGTGCACAGACAATTTAGATGGAACTACTTTCCACCGAGGAAGATGAAAGCTTGCAGTGGACTGCCCAGGGAGGTGGGGGAGGGCAGGTAGTGTGGGAGAATTTTGAGGGAGGTATTAAGTAACTGAGAGTTATTCTGTTTTTAGAACTGGAGCTTTTTGTAGTAGCACACTTTCCTATGTTCCTGATATTGTAATTATTTACTGTGTGTCTCATTTAACAGAACAGTCGAACTTTCACATTTGATCTAAATGAGGAAGAAGAGAGAAAGGTAAGAAACTGATAAACACTCCATGACGCTCAAGGAAAATTTACTTTAAATGAACTGTGTTGGCTTGTGATCGCGAATATCAATCCTGTAGTACAACCTGTAGTACGATCTGTGGACTTGGAGATATCTAAAACGTGATAGGCTCTGTCCTTATAACTTTTATATATTTTGTTTAATGCAGTTTAAATGGCAGATAACTTTAGCTGAGAAGATAGCTGGGTTTATATTGCATGAGACTCATGCTGGTGACACCAAGTTTCTGAAGCACGGGCTTCTTGCAGCCGGATGCAAGCTGAAGGTAAAACTGCTGGGACTTGCAGAGACCCCCGATCCACCAGGCTGCTGGTTTTAGAGTCCAAGCAGCTCTGCATTTGGCTTGGCGCCAGCTGCATGAGAGCAGTGCTGCAGGAACCCAAGAGTGTAATATAAAGCCACCGTTACAAAGTACAGTATACTTGGTCTTCAGCTTGAGCATCAAGGCGTCCCCTAAAGGGTGGCGAGAGGGAGGACAGACCTTTCTGTTTGCAGGTTAGTAGTTTTTACTGTGCCGTCTTTTACAACAACAAACCAACTTGCAAATGCCTTTAATGTACTAAAATGTCACAAGCCACTTTAAAGCTACTTAGCTTTTAGTTTGCAGTATCACCAATACTAATAGAGAAAGATTTATATTGACATAACATCTTTCACGTCCTCAACAACAACAACTTGTATTTATATAGCGCCTTTAACATAGGAAAACGTCTCCAAGGTGCTTCACAGGAGCGATTATCAAACAAAATTTGACCCCGAGCCACATGAGATATAAGGGCAGATGGCCAAAAGCTTGGTGAAAGAGGTAAGTTTTAAGGAGCAGCTTAAAGGAGGAGAGAGAGGCGGAGAGGTTTAGGGAGGGAATTCAGGAGCTTAGGGCCCAGGCAGCTGAAGGCACGGCCGCCAATGGTGGAGCAGTGGAAATCGGGGATGCTCAAGAGGGCAGAATTAGAGGAGCGCAGAGATCTCGGAGGATTGTAGGGCTTGAGGAGGTTACAGAGATAGGGAGGGGCGAGGCCATGGAGGGATTTGAAAACAAGGATGAGAATTTTAAAATCGAGGCTTTGCTTAACCGGGAGCCAATGTAGGTCAGCGAGCACAGGGGGTGATGGGTGAACGGGACTTGGTGCGAGTTAGGACACGGGCAGCAGAGTTTTGGATGACCTCAAGTTTACGGAGGTTAGAACATAGGAGGCCAGCCAGGAGTGCGTTGGGAGGTCCTTGGAATGTCCCAGAGCGCTTCAAATCCAATGGATTAGTTTTTGATGTGTAATCACTGTTGTGATGTAGGTAAACACAATGTCCTACAAACGGCAAATTAAATAAATGACCAGTTAATCTGTTTATTTTTGGTGTGGGTTGAAGGAGGAATATTGACCAAGGCACTGGAAGAACTTTCTGCTCTTCAGTAGTATCATCGGATATTTTACATCCATCCAAACAGGCCGATGGGGTCTCGGTTTAACGCCTCATTCAAAAGACAGCACCCCCGACAGTGCAGCACTACACAGCACTGCAAAGGGACTGTCAGCCTGGATTGTGTGCTTAATTCCTGGAGTGGGACCCATAACCTCTTGACTGAGAGCTGGGAGTGCTACCCACTGAGACAAGCTGACACAGCTGTTTAATTCAGCACTGATCAGTAGAAAGTGGTAAGACTGGCAATAGGGAAGAAGGAAGAATTCAAAAACTGAAGAATGAAGGATAAAATCCAGAGTGAGTAAAGGCCATTTGGCCCATCAGTCTGTTCAACTTCAAGATTCTAGCAGGAACAAGTGGGTTTGGAATCGGCTGGAGTGGGATCAGTTGTAGCGGGACCGAGTGGGTTTGGAATCGGCTGGAGTGGGACCGAGTGGGTTTGGGATTGGCTGGAGTGGGACCGAGTGGGTTTGGAATCGGCTGGAGTGGGACCGAGTGGGTTTGGAATCGGCTGGAGTGGGACCGAGTGGGTTTGGAATCGGCTGGAGTGGGACCGAGTGGGTTTGGGATTGGCTGGAGTGGGACCCAGTGGGTTTGGGATTGGCTGTTTTGGGGCCCAGTGGGTTTGGGATGGGTTGTCCTGATGTTCTTTGATTTGTGGGATCTGTAGCACAGTGGGAACAACAGTGAAGGGATCAAGAATCCTGCTGCAACTCCCATTCAGCTGATTACAAATCATAAACCTCTACTCCCAACTAAATGAATCACTTACAATATATAAAAATGGTCCAGTTAGAATGATGTTTGTGTCCATTATGAGCAGTAGATTTAAAATTGAATTCTCTGGGCTTGGTCTGTTGTAAGTGGGTGTCCACAATATTCTCATCCAAAGTAAGCGAAGCTGATGTACTCAGTACTCCTGTAGATATCTTTCTACATAAGATTTATTACATTTGGTTACGATCTGTTAATTGACTTCTTATAAGACACTGGTTAAATTCGTAAATGGGCTGTGTCTCAACAACAACAACAACTTGTATTTATATAGCGCCTTTAACGTTCCCAAACTGCAGATTGTGCTGTTTTCTGTATAAAAGCAAAAAAAACCTGGTCTTCCAAGAGTTTATTAAGTTTTCAGGGAATAGCAATCCAATCTTCATTAATGTCTTAATGATGTTAATGGCAAAATAACTGTAAATAGATGCTTTGCTTACCTTATCCTTTGATATAGGGGTGAATTGGGCTGCGCACTTTGTGAAATGTGTTTGTGAGCCAGTCCTGCAATCCTCTGGCTGCAGACACTGAAGGGTTCAGCCAGCCAGATTTCCAGACAATGTGTGTTAACTCCACGGGATGCTAGCAAGGTTTCTTCACGAGATTATAGTCTCAGCAATATCTCGAGTGTCTGTGCTATTGTCACATGTCAAAATAGTATAATTGCTTTGATCATGATTGATAGTCCGATCTTCAAAGGGAAAAAAACAGTGGATCCTCCTGTGCGCTGAAGTTCCTGTCAGATTCCTGAGGGTTCTGCAAACTGAAGAGCTCAGAGAGTGTTTGGCCAATGGGCTTCAAGTGAAACCTTCTACCTGAGGCCAGAAACTGTAATCACAATGGAAAGAGCAAACAAACCTGCACTTGCGCCTTTCACAACCTCGGGGCGTCCCAAAGCGCTTCACAACCAATGAAGTACTTTTTGAAGTGTAGTCACTGTTGTAATGTAGGAAACGTGGCAGCCAATTTACGCACAGCAAGCTCCCACAAACAGCAATGTGATAATGACCAAATAATCTGATTTTGGTGGTGTTGGTTGAGGGATAAATGTTGGCCAGCACACAGGGGAGAACTCCCCTGCTCTTCTTCGAAATAGTGACCTTGAGATCTCTTACATCCGCCTGACAGGGCAGACGGAGCCTCGGTTTAACGTCTCATCCGAAAGACGGCACCTCCAACAGTGCAGCATTCCCTCAGCACTGTACTGGGAGAGTCAGCCTGGATTATTTATGTTTTCAAGTCTCTGGATTGGGGTTTGAACTCATTACCTTCTGACTCAGGTGAGAGTGCTACCCACTGAGCCACGGCTGACACCCAGGAGGGTGCCAGAAGGAACTGAGATAGCAAATGGTTCTTTAAGTGGACATTTTATACGTCATATATTCATGTAATATCCTTCTGCATATTAATTGTGAATACATTTTGTATTTTAGCCTGTGATAGTTCCTGCTATTTAGTAGACTGAAGGTGTGGTAGGAATTCTACTTAAGTTCCAATCAGTAAAGTATCTCGGTCAAAGTTAATTGTTAGACCCGGACTTGCATTACTCTGCCAAGCAGAAAGCAAAAGATGCAGATTTTAGATTGTGTGGAAAGTTAAGAAGCTGCTGCCAGCCCATTGAGTTGAGAAAGCAGTATTTAAAGATACTCGGTGGCAACAGGCTGGTTTTATTTTGATGTTGAAATTTTCTTTTTATAGTAGTTAAAAGGTTAATGAAGTCCGAATGAGCTAGTGAGTTGCATTTGAATCCAGTGTTATTTAATTCTGACTTTGCAAATTAAGCACTTTAGGTCGTACAGCAGCTTCTTCTTCTGCTGGTGTTTTAGCATTTACATTAGGCCTAAAGATGCATTTTCTGGGTTGACTGGTAATTTGCCCAGTTATTCCACAGTGGTACTGCCCCCCCAATCCACAGTTTACTGCAGCCTCTCTAACTAAGGGATAATCCAATGCGTGTGTTCTTTTGAGCTGCCGATAATTACAATACAAGTATTTAAAAAAGGGTTTTATGCAAAACAGGGACTTTTTCAGGAACACCTTCGCCAGTAAATGAATCCCATGATATCCTGGTCTGAAGTCACCGTCCCATAAATTCCTGCTATTGATTAACCCGAAGATCTACAGAAAAACAAGATGAAATGTGTATAAATAATAATTGGGATTGCACCTCAAAACTAATCCTGTCAGTTTTCATTTCTTATTACAGTTGTAAAGTATCTCGGTTTATGATATAAATATTTTATTGCGATTGTGACAAAAATAAAACATTTACGTCCGTGATTTAGTTTGGTAATGGCTTCTTAATTGTCACAGTACATAAAGAATTAAAATCCACGCACGGAAATCATATTCCAGCTTAACGTGATCTTTTGTTACAACATTTAGTTGATTTATCTGAAGCCGTGGCCAAGCTATTCAATCCAAATGCAACCATTCTGTGTGAGGTGTGTTTGATTGACAGCACTACTCAAAATCTCCCCTGCCCCCACCAAAAGAAAGTCCATAATCCTCCTGTCAACAAAGCATCATTTTTATCCTCCAACATTCTTACCATCCTGTACTGGGCGATAGTAGTCACAGAATGGCCATGTTCTCACTGGAAAAGAGAAGGCCGAGAGGTGATATGGTTGCTGTTTTTGGGATTCTAAAGGGACTGGATAATGTCGAGCAGGACCAGCTGTCTCACCGTGTCCAGAACAGTAGACCCAGAGGACACGGCCGGCGCTTGAAGGGGGAAAATTCAAAACTAACCTGCAGAAACAATATTTCAGTGAGCGAGTACTCAGTCTATGGAACAGGCTCCCTCGGGAGACGGTGGAAGCAGTTAGTGTTGATTCATTCCAATGCAAATGAGAGAGATTTCTTTCAGAAAATAGTATTTTGCGATACAGTAATTGGAGACATGACGTGTGGTGAGTGCAGCGAGCTCGGGAGGAACGGGTGACTTTGGACCTCTGGTCCCCAAAGCTCTCCACCACTGGGAGTTTTCCTCGCCTCATGCCTGGGTCTGTTGTAGACTCATTGATAGAGATTGATCGCTGTGTTTGGTCAACAACTCCATTATCGTTGGATCGTGCGGCTCCCAGGTTGGTAGAAGGCGGACTCGATGGACCTCGGTCTTTTTTCGTCCAGCAATTCCTATGTTCCAGAATGATCAAGTTTGACGTGATCTAGGATTTAGAAATACCAAGGACAAGAAGCCAGACATAGAATTTCAGAGGAACTAACTTCAATGATATGATAAGGGAGACGAGGGAGGAGATTTGTGTGGCACTGACCGTCACTATGAGGGTGTTGATGAACACTGTGAAAGTTATAAGATCACCTTTCAGTTGCTTCTTTTTGAGAGGTATAATAAGATAGTAAACAGTTTGGGAAAGGTACATTCAAAAAATTACTTCAAGCTTAACTAGGACAGCAGGACCAAGGGGACACCGGTTCAAACTAGTAAAAGGAAACATTAGGACTGATGCCAGGAAGATCTTCACCCAGAGAGTGACTAACCCATGGAATGGGCTCTGGGTAGGATAGTACTGGATGTCATGACGAGGGCTCGGTAGGGCCTTTCGTGAAAGATGAGCTAAGATAGGCCAATTGGCCTTCCTCTCCCATATTTATCTTGTGAGATGAAATACAATTTCTCTCTTTCTGGTTTTTCTGGTCTTCGAGTGCAGTGATATTTAAATGTCAGTTTTCTCTCCTGCCTTTGATCCTGATTCCTACTGCTGATTTGAGATCTTCTCTCTTTGTATTTATTCCAAGCTGTCTTTGATTTTCTTTAAGTCGACTGAGGTTGGGAGGGCAAGCTACTACTTAAATATCACTGTGTTTGTTGGACAATAGGCAGCAGGAATTCACTGCTGTGCTATGAGGGAAATTAACAGAGGACATGACTTGTGTACAAGACGCTTTCTACATTTAGCGCCAAACCAAAACACCGATTTCTAGTCCTGTACATATATACGGTGCTTGAAATGGCCGAGTGTTGTGGGTACATTTTCCTCTTTGCATTTAAGAGCCCTATCTTCTCAATGAAGCGCTGACAATGAGGGTTAATCTGGCTGCGCTCAAACACTCCAGGTGGTTCTGACTGCTGTGGGTTAGTAAGAGAAGTGTCGGCAGCAGCCTCGAGGAAGGCCCCCCGAACCTGTTGCTAGGATACTTGACTTGATACTTCTAGCCATTTGTGTTATTTATAGATTTAAAAAAAATTGTCTGCCAGTGGTTGTGAACACGCAAGTCTTGTACAAATGCAAACTTCATTCAAAGCGATTCTAAAGTCCCTTTTATCTTATTTCAACTCTTTGTACTTTCTTTTGTTGCCTTGTTGCACACCAGTGGCTCAGAGGATGTTTAGCGAGGCAAAGTTGTGCTGCAGCGAAAAGACAAGCTAACAGTGTAGTGGATCTCCTCGGGGCCTCTGAGCTGGCTGGCGGGGCAGAACCCTTTGTCCCCTGCCCTAGATTTACGGTGACCTCCAGGTACCCTGTTATTTTGGTCTGCTTTATAAGTCAGATGAGAAGGTGATCACTGACCACACCATTTCTGATTCCCAGTGCGGTCTCAGACACTGGGCTTAGCTGCTGCTTTCAAAGATTAGGAGTGTCGACCACAATGGGAATTCAGATCCCAGCTACGAACCATCGAGCCTGCTCACCATTTAACCAGAACAGCTGTGTGTTTTTCATTCCAGTTTCCTCCTGCCTTTTCTCCGTATCCCTTAATCGTTCTAAAGCAAGGGTTTCAGTGCACAAGTCTGAACGAAAAGCGGGGTCAGGTTACTTGGAGTTAGATGGGCAAAATTAGCAACTGAACAAGTACTGTGAGAATAAGTAGTGACTAAGCAATGTCTGGGAATGTGTAGGCTTTTTTAAAAAAAACATTTAAAAAAATATAAAATGGACAATGTCAGTTCCTGGAAAGCAATCGTAGATTTTCATCGCTTATAATTTGCAGTATCTATGTCGCAGTGATTAATCTTTCTAATGCCCTAATTTCCCTTGTGTGTTAATCTATATCAACAACAACAACTTGTATTTATATAGCGCCTTTAATGTAGCAAAACGTCCCAAGGCGCTTCACAGGTGTGTTATCAAACAAAATTTGACACCGAGCCACATAGAGGTATTAGGACAGGAAAGAGGTCGGTTTTAAGGAGCGTCTTAAAGGAGGAGAGAGAGGCGGAGAGATTTAGGGAGGGAATTCCAGAGCTTGTGGCCCAGGCAGCTGAATGGTGGAGCAACAAATGGAATCCATTTATCTGTTGCTGAAGCCCATTTTTTTGGGATCTGATTGGTCCATTAGTTGTAGCCCATTTGCTGGGATTTGATTGGCCAGTGGTAACCATGTGGCGATCAATCTGATTGTCCTGTTGGGTTTTTTGCTTTGGCCTGACCAGATTGCAGCTTCCACTCCAGCCCCGCTGCCCTGGACCATTCAAGACCCCGTCCCCTCAGCCGCTCCACAGCGATAGTCCTAAAGAAGTAGACACGAGTAAACCCAATCAAAGTCCTAATCGACATTTCGTCCTTTTGTACCAGTACTGATTCTTCATGTTTTAAAATCTGTTCATGGAAATTAATTAATAATTTGCTTGCTAAGGCCTTAGGTGCCATTGTTAACACAAAAGATGAGTCTAGAGGAGGAGTAAATGGGAATAGCAGAATCATTACCAGCACCTGCTGCCCAAAACAATGGGACAGAGGTTATGATCTGAAATTGTTGGAACTCAATGTTGAGTCCAGAAGGCTGTAAAGTGCCTAATCGAAAGATGAGGTGCTGTTCCTTGAGCTTCCAAGTAAGATTGGGCAGAGTCAACATGGATTTATGAAAGGAAAATCCTGTTTAACAAACTTATTGGAGTTCTTTGAGGATGTAACTAGTGGAATAGACAAAGGGGAACCGGTAGATGTGGTGTATTTGGATTTTCAGAAGGCCTTCAATAAGGTCCCACACAAGAGATTGGTGAACAAAATTAGGGCACATGGAATTGGGGGTAATATATTAGCATGGATTGAGAATTGGTTAACAGACAGAAAACAAAGAGTAGGGATAGGGTCTTTTTCAGGATGGCAGGCTGTGACTAGTGAGGTACCACAGGGATCGGTGCTTGGGCCCCAGCTATTCACAATCTCTATCAATGATTTGGATGAGGGGACTAAATGTAACATTTCCAAATTTGCTGATGATACAAAGCTAGGTGTCAGTGTCAGTTGTGAAGAGGATGTGAAGAGGCTTCAAGGGGATCTCGACAGGCTCAGTGAGTGGGCGAGAACATGGCAGATGGAATATAATGTGGATAAATGTGAAGTTATCCACTTTGGTAGAAAAAACAGAAAGGCAGAGTATTTCCTAAATGGTGAAATATTAGGGAATGCAGATGCTCAAAGGGACCTGGGTGTCCTTGTACATGAGTCACTGAAAGTGAATGTACAGGTGCAGCAAGCCATTAGGAAGGCAAATGGTATGCTGGCCTTCATTACAAGAGGATTTGAGTACAGAACTAAAGAAGTCTTACTCCAATTATATAGGGCCTTGGTGAGACCACACCTGGAGTACTGTGTACAATTTTGGTCTCCTTACCTAAGGAAGGATATACTTGCCACAGAGGGAGTGCAATGAAGGTTCACGAGATTGATTCCTGGGATGGCAGGACTGTCGTATGAGAAGAGATTGAGTAAATTAGGCCTGTATTCTCTTGAATTCAGAAGAATGAGAGGGAATCTCATTGAAGCATACAAAATTATTACAGGGCTTGATAGGGTGGATGCTGGGAGAATGTTTCCCTTGGCTGGGGAGTCTAGAACCAGGGGCCACAGCCTCAGGATAAAGGGTAGGCGATTCAGGACTGAGATGAGAAGAACTTTCTTCACGCAGAGGGTGGTGAATCTTTGGAATTCTCTACCCCAGAGGGCTGTGGAGGCTCAGTCATTGGGTATATTCAAAACAGAAGTCGATAGATTTCTGACTAGTAAGGGCATCAAGGGATATGGCGATAGGGCCGGTGAATGGAGTTGAGGCAGAAGATCAGCCATGATCTCATTGAATGGCGGAGTAGGCTCGAAGGGCCAAATGGCCTACTCCTGCTCCTATTTCTTATGTTCTTCCGTTGAGCTTCATTGGAACAGTGTAGGAGGCCGAGGTCAGAGTGGGAGTGTGGCGGAGAATTAAAATGACAAGCAACCGGAAGCTCAGGATCATGCTTATGACTGATTGGAGGTGTTCCGCAAAGCGGTTGCCCAATCTGCTTTTGGTCTCCCCAATGTAGAGGAGACCGCATCGTGAGCAGTGAATACAGTATACTAAATTGCAAGAAGTACAAGTTAGTCACTGTTTCACCTGGAAGGAGTGTTTGTGGCCCTGGACGGTGGGAAGGGAGGAGGTACAAGGGCAGGTGTTGCATCTCCTGTGTTTGCATGGGAAGGGGTGATTGAGGAGTGGACCAGGGTGTTGCGGAGGGAGCGGTCCCTTCAGAATGCTGAAAGGGGAGGGGAAGGGAAGATGTGTTTGATGGTGGGATCATGCTGGAGGTGGCGGAAATGGCGGAGGATGATCCATTGAATGTGGAGGCTGGTGGGGTGGAAGGTGAGGGCAAGGGGATCCCTACCGTGGTTCTGGGAGGGAGGGAAAGGGGTGAGAGCTGAAGTGCGGGAAATGAGATGGACACGGTCGAGGGCCGTGTCAACCACGGTGGAGGGGAATCCTCAGTTGAGAAAAAAGGAAGACATGTCGGAAGCACTAGTATGGAAGGCAGCATCGTCCGAACAGATGAGACGGAGACGGAGAAATTGGGAGAATGGTATAGATTCCTTACAGGAAGTGGGATGGGAGAAAGTGTAATCAAGGTAGCTGTGGAGTCAGTGGGCTTATAGTAGTATTAAATAAACCTTTTATAGAAGTAAACCCATATTTTTAGTATAGAAAGCATAAGTTATAAAGCAACCAAGTTATTTTAAATTGAAATAACAACAGAAAATGCTGGAAACATTCAGCAGGCCAGGCAGCATCCGTGGAGAGAGAAACAGAGTTAATGTTTCAGGTCTGGGACCCTTCATCAGAACTGGAAAAAGCTGGAGATGTAACAGATATTAAGCAGGTGCAGAGACAGGAGGCTGGGAGGAAGGAATTGAAGGAATATACTGTGCTTAGGTAAGAGGCAGGAAAGATAAAATGTTGCAAATGGGAATGGCAAAATCATACAGCATGAAAAATGGGGGCAGGGGTTATAGTTGGAAATTGTTGAACTCAGTGTTGAGTCCAGAAGGCTGTAAAGTGCCTAATCGAAAAATGAGGTGCTGTTCCTCGAGCTTACGGTGGCATAGTTGTTAGCACTGGTGCCTCACAGCGCCAGGGACCCGGGTTCGAATCTGGCCTCGGGTGACTGTCTGTGTGGAGTTTGCACATTCTCCCCGTGTCTGTGTGGGTTTCCTCCGGGTGCTCCGGTTTCCTCCCACAGTCCAAAAATGTGCGGGTTAGGTTGATTTGGCTATGATAAATTGACCCTTAGTGTTAGGGGGGATTAAATATGTGGGGTTATAGGGATAGGATGGGATATGTTAGGGGGAATTAAATACGTGGGGTTACGGGGATAGGGTGGGATGTGTGTCGGTGCAGGCTCGATGGGGATTCTGTGTGAGAAAGCAGGGACAGGGTACTGGATTTGGATGATCAGCCATGATCGTATTGAATGGTGGAGCAGGCTCGACGGGCCGAATGGCCTACTCCTGCTCCTAGTTTCTATGTTTCTTACGTTGAGCTTCATTGGAACAATGTAAGAGGCCGAGGACAGTGAGGTCTGAGTGGGAGTGAAGCGGAGAATTAAAGTGACAGGCGACCGGAAGCTCAGGGTCACCCTTACGTACTGAATGTTGCTGGAAGTTAAATAACTTCTTAATGTTATTTATATATTTTTACAAAATACTTACAGCAGAGAAACAGGCCACTCGGCCCAACAGGTCCACGCCGGTGTTTATGCTCCACACGAGCCATTTTAAATGCCTTGTCAAAATGTCGGTGGTCTTCCTCACTGTTTTGCTGTACAATACAGACGGGATCTTTTGAGGTGTTAGTTCTGAAATGTAATATTTAACCTTTGCAGACAATTTCTAACTGCCTGCCATTTTATGTTTGACAGAAACTATGTGATGAAGTACTGAAAGTGCTGCAGAAAGACCTGGGGCCATCCTGCCAAGCCACTTGTTTAGAAACGATCCGTATTCTCTCCAGGGACAAGAAGGTTTTGGCTCCTGTGACGACCAGGCCAGGAATGCTGGTCCTAGTAAGGTTGGCTGGATTGGAGTACACGCAAAGCTCGATGCAGGAGATGTCCGACTTTGGTGTTATTGTTGAGGCTTTAAAATGCCTGTGCAACATCGTGTTCAACAGTCAGGCGGCACAGCAACTCAGTGTGGACTTCAAGCTTGCCGTTGGAGTCTGTGAGCGCTTAAAGATGCACAGAGACAAAAACCTGGCTCACGAGATTAAGTTCTTTGACTTGCGTCTCCTTTTCCTGCTGTCAGCCTTGCGGATGGACACCAGGGCTCAGGTAAAGGAAGAACTGCAGGGGCTGCTGTTGCTGACTGATATCCTAGAGAGCACGCTGGATATCAAGTGGTCAGATAAGTATGTGGTGGCCACAGATGGCAGGGATCCTCCATTGTCTAAAGAGCAGGTGGATTTTGCCATGGAGGCACTAAAAGCTCTCTTTAACGCCACCTATGACTGCAACCAGCAAGAAATCGATGAAGTAAGTTGACCATATTTATCTATTGCTGCATGGTTTTGTGCACAGATGGTTCAGATAGAGAATGGATGTTTTTAATGGCCCGAAAATTAGACCTAATACGCGAGAGTACGCACTGTGTACTCTCGCGTTTTAGGTCTCCAATTGCCGGTTTCCAGCATGCACTGCGCATGCGCGGGAAACCGGCACTTCGTGAATTCAAAAGGGGGCGGTTCCTAAGTGAACCGCGTGCGCGCTACAGGCTGCGCGCACGCAGTGCACTTAGTTATTTTTGCAGCTTTGAACGCGCAGGTAAGTGGTGAAGATTTTACACAAAGAAAGCAGGCGTAGGACCCCCTTTTAACAAGGTAAGTAGTTAATTAAGTGTTATTTTAAATTTTTTTCAACAGGTTTATCTTTTTTAGAGACTTTAAAGAAAGGTAAGTTTATTTTTATAACTTTTAAAAAGATTTTAAATTTTTTCAAAAATTTAATTTTTTGTTTAAAGTGTTTAATTTATTTAACTATACTTATTTTATTAATGTGATGGCTTTTTTTAAAAATTTAATTGAGGTTTAGCTGTTCTTTTGGGGGTGTGTAGGATTCATAGCTTTGACAGCTCTTGCTGTGAAAACTATGAATGAAAGATGGTGTGCTGCCATTGGCTCTAACTGAATCACGTGATCCCAGAGCTCGCACGAACTAATTGCGTCTCTGGGATACGCACACACTGCACAGCTGCATGTGGGACTGGCCTTGATACTAAAGTTCGTGTGGGCCCGGAGGAAAAAGGTAGGCGCGGAGTGAGATATCGCAGGGAAGCCTTACCCCCGCGGGAACACGCACTGTTTAATTTCTGGGCATGACCGCGTTGTTCTTTGTGACAACCTTGAAATGGAAAAACCGCGCATGTGCGGAATTCTCAATGGGTCACACAGCCCGTTAAAGGGTACATTGCCTGTCTACTCTGCCCTGTCCTTACAGCCTGTCTACTCTGCTCCTCCCTACAGCCTGTCTACTCTGCCCTGTCCCTACAGCCTGTCTACTCTGCCCTGTCCCTACAGCCTGTCTACTCTGCTCCTCCCTACAGCCTGTCTACTCTGCCCTGTCCCTACAGCCTGTCTACTCTGCCCTGTCCCTACAGCCTGTCTACTCTGCTCCTCTCTACAGCCTGTCTACTCTGCTCCTCTCTACAGCCTGCCTACTCTGCTCCTCTCTACAGCCTGCCTACTCTGCTCCTCTCTACAGCCTGCCTACTCTGCTCCTCTCTACAGCCTGTCTACTCTGCTCCTCCCTACAGCCTGTCTACTCTGCCCTGTCCCTACAGCCTGTCTACTCTGCCCTGTCCCTACAGCCTGTCTACTCTGCCCTGTCCCTACAGCCTGTCTACTCTGCCCTGTCCCTACAGCCTGTCTACTCTGCCCTGTCCCTACAGCCTGTCTACTCTGCCCTGTCCCTACAGCCTGTCTACTCTGCCCTGTCCCTACAGCCTGTCTACTCTGCCCTGTCCCTACAGCCTGTCTACTCTGCTCCTCCCTACAGCCTGTCTACTCTGCTCCTCCCTACAGCCTGCCTACTCTGCCCTGTCCCTACAGCCTGCCTACTCTGGCACACCCAGTTTTATAGATAATTACTCCACGATTATACAGAATCCTGGGTGATTGAGCGCAATAAATCTGCAGTTTAGTCTTTGACTTCAAGTGACCTCGTCGATCACAAAATAAACCTCTAGTGGGTTATGTCATATGAATAGGATTAAGTCAGGCTTCTATGCACTCCCTACCACATATCAGTTTTGTAATGTACAGGGGTGTATTATCATCCAATTCCTAATTTTAGCGACAGAGTAAACCCGAGTGCAAAGCTACAAATGCATCGTAAGGGCATCTACTCATCACTGAAATCGGTGAGCAAAAATAAAACAAGCACGATGCTAACAAGCGTTAAAGACGGATAAAATGACACTGAAGGTGCTGAGATAACCCAGCGGAATCGACTTTCAGAGACCCCTCTAATGAAAGACCACCTGTTGTACGAGACCATAAAGGTTTGACTGGAAATTGTTCCCATTATAATGAGCCTGCAGAACACGAGCAGCCCATTCGACAGCTTCATGGTCACTGTTACTGATAACCAGCTTTTTATTACCAGAACTTTTTTTAACTGAATCTAAATTCTCAAACTGCCACGGTGGGATTTGAACTCGCGTTCTCTGGATTATTATTCCAGGCCGCTGGATTGCTCGTCCAGTAACATTACCACTGTATCTCGCTTGCTGTCGCTCGGTGCTGGGGGTCTAATAATAGCCTGTTTCAGAAACTGGCCGCCTCTGGCACTCTCTGATCAAGCATTGCAAAGCCATATACAGAGTAAAGCTCCTCCTACTTCACTCCAGTCTCAGAGCACACACATTTGCCCCAGTGGGAGAATTCCACCGTACACACAGACATATTTCTCATCTTTCCAGCCGATATTGCCAATTAGCACCAGTATTGTCCTGTTATCCGATATCCAGGCAGAACTCTGTGATTGGCTCACACACATTTGGCGCAGGGCCCTTGTAGACAGTAGAGAGAGAATTCCATCGCATCAGTCTGAGCTGCTACCAGTTGTTCAGCTAGTGAGGGCTTAGACCCACACTAGTTGTCCAGTGACCAACTAATGACTGTCCTCTTTCAGGGCAGTGTAGAAGCAGGTAAGTGGGATCTTTTTGGGGTTAAGGTGGCTTTAAGATGACACATGTGATGAGTTGGATTTCAGTCAACGCTCTGTGCAGACTCCGTGAAGTGATACCTGAGCCAGGCAGGTCTGTAGTATTCAAGGACACTGATGAATGACCAGTTAACCTGGTTCACTGATGGAAGCAGCGGAGTATACAGGTCACTGGGGAATGGGACCAGTGGGGTATACAGGTCACTGGGGAATGGGACCAGCGGGTATACAGGTCACTGGGGAATGGGACCAGTGGGGTATACAGGTCACTGGGGAATGGGACCAGCGGGATATACAGGTCACTGGGGAATGGGACCAGCGGGTATACAGGTCACTGGGGAATGGGACCAGCGGGATATACAGGTCACTGGGGAATGGGACCAGCGGGATATACAGGTCACTGGGGCCTAGAATTCTTCCCGATGTCTCCAGATAAGCTAGCTGGTGGATTGGAGCTTGCTGGATCGGCAGCAGCAAGCTTTTACCAGTGCGTCAATCATTTCTTTCCTTCCCAGCACGGTACTTCGATCTTACTAGTCGTGTGGGGATGAGACCAAGAGGAGGCCTAGTGTTTCGCTACAGGAAGGTTAGAGTGGGACGCAGCGCATGCCCTCCTGGCCCACACACAGCGGTTGCTCCTCACTGCCTTTGTTTGACCACAGGAACAAGAGAACATAGAGGACTCCATACCAAGAAAGGAGAGTGGTCATAGAGTTAATATTGGTTTATTCTCTTAGTGAGTTGGCCATAAGTAGCCCTAACCCTAATACAGTATATCAGAGCTTCATTCTCCGGTAAAAAGCTTATTTTATTAACACATATTTTCTCTTGGGCAGGATCAGGTCCATCGGCTCAGACACCTCGCTGCTATTCTCTGCCACTGTTTGCTACTGAAGACCCAGGCTGAGGACAAAACTGAAGAATTTCACAGGTGGGTACGCTGCCTATAACAACAGCAACCTCCTGTCCCCTCCCTGCTAACCCCGCCCCCCTCTATCCCCCCTCTCCCCCTGGCGTGGAAGCAGGCTGACAGTGGCAATGTCTGCACCTCTTAAAGGGACACACACATCTTTCAGGTAAATTTGGATTTAAAATTTTGGACTTTTTATTTGATTTTATTGAATTGGTGGCTTGCTGCAATAGATGCAAAAACATTTTTTTACATGTGTAGGGAGTGCTGCTGGATGCTTGCAAGGGTTCAGATGGTAAATGAAGGTATTTGAGAAGACAGAAAATGCTGCAAATACTCAGCAGGCCAGGCAACATCCGTGGAGAGAAAAACAGAGTTCACATCTCAGGTCGAGATGCTGCCTGACCAGCTGAATATTTTATGCTGTCATTTCACATTTACAGCATCCGCTTGAAGAGGGAAGAGGAGGAAGCCGAAGAGGAGGAATCAGATGGAAGGATGCAACCCAGACAGCCCCTTTGTGACCGGGATATCCGAGATGGAATCATCCACCTGCGGTTCCAGTGACCACAACCCCAATTCCTCTTAGTCCCACACCTTATCTTCCCTCTGTTACTGACCATCACAGCGTCCTCGTGGCCACAATGCTGAAATAAAAGCCACCACAAAGCAAACTTTCCAATCCAACTATATACGTCTATCCATCCAATGTGACATCAAGAAATCAATTTATCACCCGTATGCATTCTCTTAGTGACTGTCTTGTGTGTGCCTTTGCCTATCCAACTGATGTCACGGAGTGCTACCCCAGTGGCTGCAGCATGGCTGGTGGAAGGCTGCTGACTTTCAGTGGGGACACTGCAAATGGCCTTGCTGGCTGGCCTCGAGGAGTTGGTGGCTGGGAGTGTCAAATCATTCTTCTTCTCCTCCTCTTCCTCTTAATTGATTTGCTGCCAGGACCTGTAGACTGGAAAGCCATATAATCACTATTTCATGATGTACCTTGACTTTTTAAATCTTTTCTCCCGCTCTGGTATTCTACACGATGGGCCTTTGCCCTTTAACCTTGTTTTTTTTTAATTTTAAAGAAGATGCAGAATTGAATAAAATTAAAACATTTTCAGTATATTTAGCAGTCTGATTTTTATTTTAAACAGATTGCAAGATCGATTAAATGTTTTAAGCAGTGTATATCACGACATCTTATAACCAGGTCCGGTTCAGACAGGAGTATAATTGATAATCGGGTAACACAGGATCAGGGATTTAAGGTGGAACTATTTTTAAACTTGTGCTCTCATTTTTCTCTTCTAACCGCTGCTCACTAGTTGTTTGATTTTGTTTGCAGTTGTGAAGAATTGTGTGTCCCAGACTGTCCCATCTTCATAACATGTTCTGGGAATAACAGAACAAGAAACCATGACATTTAAAAATAATAGCAAATTGGGACCTCTTTTAATTCAACATGACAACACAGATTAAATGGTTCCCAGTCTATATTTGACTTGGTTTAATCTGCAGAAGGCTGGGGAGAACTGCAAGTCAGAAGCTTCCTCTCTTGTAATGCTTTGAAAGCTGCGAGTTACTGAGTTGAATGCAGCGAGCTGACTGATCTGTGTCAGTGTGCGCACATTGTGGACGGGTTATGAGAAGTGACTGGAAGTGTCGAGTGCTTCATTCAGTGTATTGGTCAGGAGGGGGCTGAGAGCTGAGGGGGTGAGTGTCATGCAAGGATGATTAATGGGCTCTGTAGGGCGCAATAAGGACTAATATATGCTCAATAGCAGTGTGTATTTCTACCTCCTAGGGGGAGAATGCTAATGGCTTTGTGTAGACCTGTGTATGGTGGCAGACTTGGTGGAAGCTAAGGAATTTCATACCCTCTTCTGCAAATAAAACTGTCAGTGGAGTGACAGAGATCAGAAAGTCAGGCATCTTTTACTGAAAAGAATAACTGAAACACAGTGATCCATAAAATTAAGTTTAAAGGTGTTGGAGGCTCTCCTTTGCATATTGCTGCATGAAAGGGGACCTCACAGTGTAAAAGAGTGAAATATGCACACTCAGGAACTGCAAGGAGGCAGATTCTGGATCAGACACCTCCACCTCTGTTCGTTTAAAAGATCAGAAAATGAACAAAACGTTTAGAAAGACTCGGATTAATCGGGGACAGTCAGCATGGATTTGTTATGGGAAGGTCGTGTCTGACTAACTCGATTTAATTTTTTGAGGAGGTAACAAGGAGGGTCGATGAGGGTATTGCATTTGATGTAGTCTATATGGATTTTAGCAAGGCTTTTGATAAGGTCCCGCATGGCAGACTGGTCACGAAAGTAAAAGGCCATGGGATCCAAGGCAAAGTGGCAAGTTGGATCCAAAATTGGCTCAGAGGCAGGAAACAAAGGGTAATGGTCGAAGGGTGTTTTTGTGACTGGAAGGCTGTTTCCAGTGGGGTTCCGCAGGGCTCAGTACTGGGTCCTTTGTTTTTTGTGGTATACATCAATGATTTGGACTTGAATGTAGGAAGTATGATTAATAAGTTTGAAGATGATACAAAAATTGGCCATGTGGTTGATAATGAAGAAGAAAGCTGCAGACTGCAAGAAGATATCAATGGACTGGTCAGGTGGGCAGAACAGTGGCAAATGGAATTCAATCTGTAGAAGTGTGAGGTAATGAATTTGGGGAGAGCTAACAAGGCAAGGGAATACACTATAAATGGTAGGACACTTGAGAAGTGCAGAAGATCAGAGGGACCTTGGAGTGCATGTCCACAGATCCCTGAAGGTAGCAGTACAGATAAATAAGGTGGTTAAGAAGGCATAATGGAGGTAGCATTGGGTAAGAGTTACGGAAGAACTTGGGACTGCATTGTACAGCTGTTGTTGAGAGCTGAGTCTAAGCTAAGAACCACCTTCTTCTTAGGCAGTCCCTCAGAACCGAGGATGACTTACTTCCACACTAAAAATGAGTTCTCAGGTGACTGATGAGTCCAATGCGGGACCTACAGTCTCTTTCACAGGTGGGGCAGACGATGGTTAAAGGGGCGGGTGGGTGGGGTGCTTGGGTTGATGTGCGCTCCTTCCGCTGTTTGCGCTTGCTTTCGCTTGCTCCCGGTGAAGAGACTCGAGGTGTTCGGCGCCTTCCTGGATGCTTCTCCTCCACTTTGTGCGGTTTTGGGCCAGGGATTCCCAGGTGTCGGTGGGGATGTTGCAATTTTTCAAGGAGGCTTTGAGGGTGATCTTGAAGCGTTTCCTCTGCCCACCTGGGGCTCTCTTGCCATGTCGGAGCTCCGAGTAGAGCGCTTGTTTTGGGAGTCTCGTATCGGGCATGCGGACGATGTGTCCCGTCCATCGGAGCTGATCGAGCATGGTCAAAGCTTCGATGCTGGGGATTTTGGCCTGAGCGAGAACACTGACGTTGGTGCGCCTATCCTGCCAATGGATTTGCAGGATCTTGCGGAAGCAGCGTTGGTGGTACCTCTCCAGTGCTTTGAGGTGCCTGAGCATACAGGAGGGCGGGTATCACTGCTGCTCTGTAGACCATGAGCTTGGTGCTGGGTTTGAGGTCCTGGTCTTCAAACACTCTCTTCCTCAGGCGACCGAGGGCTGCACTGGCACACTGAAGGCGGTGTTGGACTTCGTCATCGACGTCTGCCCTTGTTGACAGTAGGCTCCCGAGGTATGGAAAGTGGTCCACGTTGTCCAAGGCCTCGTCATGGATTTTGATAATCGGGGGGCAGTACTGTGTGGCTAAGAACCAGAATAACTCTTTCTGACTGTGCATCTGCACCTGTAGCTCTAGTGTTGGAATTTATTGTGCTTTAAAAGACTTGTACAACAGACTGTCTGCAGTGTAATATCTTCAATCCCAGTTGTGTTCATCAGCTTGTAGTGTCTGGCACATAAAACTGGACTAAAACCAGGTGATATTTAGGCTTGCAACACTCTTGTGACTTGATCCTAATTTTGCCAGGACTTTATTTTGCAATAATCCTGTGTGCTTATATGATACTAGCAGAACTGGTACTACTAGTGTTACTCATGGACAATCCAGACCATGGTTTGGGTGCAAAGCACTTTGCTGGGGAATGGCGTACAGGACGAGGGAGTGGAGCAGTCAGGTGCGGAACGGGATATGGATGCAGAGAGCGGTGACACAATCTATTGAATTTTGTCTGAGTGGGAAATGGCAGGAGCAGAGACCAAAGTGAGAAGATTGGGAGAGGAGAGAGCAGGGCAATTGTAGTCAGGAGAGTGGGAATGTGATTAATGGGAAGTGGGAGAAGCAGGGATGTGAGCAAATAGACCAGTGTCTCATTAACAGGAACCGGGGGGCGGGTGGTCTGATGAATGAGAGTGGCAACTAAAGTGAGCAGATGTGAGTTTGGGCGCCACTGAAAAAATAGCAAAGGTATTGGTGAGGGGGAAATCTTACCTGAAGCTGTTTGATGAGGGAAGAGCAAATTACAATCTGAACTTACAAATCAATCTGTTCACAACACACAAAGTGCAGGAATGCACCAAGACAATCTCTTCCAGTGCAGCTAGGGAGCAATAGCAAGGATCCTGACTATTGCAGTGCATACCGTTCTCGTAGTAGAAACTTGCTGGAAGGAGTGGCAAGTGGTGGTGGAGGGAAGGGTGGCTGGAGGACACGCATGTGCAGGGATGGGAGAAGATTGTGATTGTGCATGTACGCACCACTGACGGTCACTGCGCCCTTGCACTGCACATGTGTGCTAAGGCATGGGAATCATAGAATGGTTACAGCACAGAAGGCGGCCATTTGGCCCGTCGAGCCCGTGCCGGCTCTCTGCAAGAGCACTTCAGCTAGTTCCACTCCCCTTCCCTTTCCCCGTAGCCCTGCAAATGTTTTTCCTTCAGATACTTATCCAACTCCCTTTTGAAAGCCGTGATTGAGTCTGCCTCCACCACCCTTTCAGGCAGTGCTTTCCAGATCATAACCATTCGCTGCGTAAAAAAGTTATTTCTTATGTAGCCTTTGGTTCTTTTGCCAGTCACCTTAAATCTGTGTCCTCTGGTCCTCGACCCCTCTCCCAATGGGAACAGTTTCTCTCTATCTACTCTGTCCAGTCCCCTCATGATTTTGAACACCTCTATCAAATCTTCTCTGGTCTAAGGAGAACAACCCCAGCTACTCCAGTCTATCCACGTAACTGAAGTCCCTCATCCCTGGAATCATTCTCGTAAATCTTTTCTGCACCCTCTCTAAGACCTTCACATCGTTCCTAAAGTGCGGTGCCCAGAATTGGACACAATACTCCAGTTGAGGCCGAACCAGTGTTTTTATACAGGTTCATCATAATTTCCACGCTTTTGTACTCTATACCTCTATTCATGAAGCCCAGGATCCTGTAAGCCTTTTTAACTGTTTTCTCAACCTGCCCTGCCACCTTCAATGATTTGAGCACACATTCCCCCAGGTCTCTCTGTTCATGCACCCACTTTAGGATTGTACCCTTTAGTTTATATGTCCTCTCCCCATTCTTTCTACCAAAATGTATCACTTAGCATTTTTCTGTGTTAACTTTCATCTGTCCACCCATTCCACCAGTCTATGTCCTCTTAAAGTCTATCACTATCCTCGTCACTGTTCACTATACTTCCAAGTTTTGTGTCATCTGCAAATTTTGAAATTGTGCCCTGTACACCCACATCCAAGTCATTAATATATATCAAGAAAAGCAGTGGTCCTAGAACCGACCTCTGGGGAACACCGCTGTATACCTTCCTCCCGTCCGAAAAACAACCGTTCACCACTACTCTCTGTTTCCTGTCACTTAGCCAATTTCATATCCATGCTGCCACTGTCCCTTTTATTCCATGGGATTCAACTTTGCTGGCAAGCCTATTATGTGGCACTTTGTCGAACGCCTTTTGGAAATCCATGTACACCACATCAACCGCATTGCCTTCATCAACCCTCTCTGTTACCTCATCAAAAAATCGATCAAGTTGGTTAAACACGATTTGCCTTTAACAAATCCATGCTGGCTTTCCTTAATTAATCCACACTTGTCCAAGTGACTTAATTTTGTCCCTGATTATTGTTTCTAAAAGCTTCCCCACTACCGAGGTTAAACTGATTGGTCTGTAGTTGCTGGGTTTATCTTTACATCCTTTTTTGAACAATGGTGTAACATTTGCAATTCTCCAGTCCTCTGGCACCACCCCCGTTTCCAAGGAGGATTGGAAGATTATGGCCAGTACCTCCGCGATTTCCCATCCGGTCCTACTTTAAATACAGCCAGCCTTTCTAGTACCTCGTCTTTATCAATTTTTATCCCATCCAGTATCTCCTCTACCTCCTCTTTCACTATGTCTATGGCAGCATCTTCTTCCTTGGTGAAGACAGATGCAAAGTACTCATTTAGCACCTCAGCCATACCCTCTGCCTCTATGCGTAGGTCTCCTTTTTGGTCCCTAATCGGCCCCACCCCTCCTCTTACTACCCGTTTGCTATTTATATGCCTATAGAAGACTTTTAGATTACCTTTTATGTTAGCAAGACCGTTGGGGACCTGGGTCTTGCACCGTTAGGGAAACACGGTGCAAGACCCAGGTCCAGTATCGAAGCTCTGGGAACATGGCACAAAGCAGCATGAGGCCCCAGAGAGAGAGAGAGGAGGCCTATAGAGGTATTGGGAGATGGGATGAGTATGATTATTAAACATTTTTTAATGTGTTTTGTGAATGGGTGGGGATCTAGCGTGAAACAACGTTGAAAACACTGTCAAGGATGTGATTTTTTTGTGTGATTGGGAATGGTTTTGAGACATAGTGAAGACAGTGATTGTGTGTGCTTGTGAGCTTAAGTGTGTTTTTTTGATTGCTCAAATCTCACAATCAATGCGCTTCAAACGCCCTCGATATGTTGGACTTTTGCCCCATGGGCAAGTGCCAGATGCTAAACTGATGACAGATAAGAGTCAAACCCACGCAGGTGTAAATAGAAGTTGTTGATTAACCTGTCGAGATCTTCTCAAAAGAGTAGCTTCTCCCTAAATTCAGAAGATGGCCCCATCCTGCTACACACTGGGCATCTCGGTTTCCCACAGTAGTCAGTTAGTGGTGAAAGACAGCAGATTTCTCTCTGCACACTATAAGCAGCATAAAGGGTTATATCCAGTTCAAGTGACGATTCGTGCAGCTTTACCTGCCTGTGCTTTATAGTGGTGAGATTTTGGCTGCAATGTTCCACGTCCGTGCTTGCCAGCCTTGCTTTTATCTCCAAGAGCCCCTTTTGGTGGGCAAGGTATAAGAAAGACTTGTGTTTATATCGCAATTTACCACATCTCTCAAAGATCTCGAGCACTTTACATTCCAGTGAATATAAGGGTATGATACTGGTGCAGATCAGAGTTCTAAGAGGGCTCTGCCACCATGGGTAGTTAGTGTACTGCAGAAAGAAACTGCTTTCATAATTCCCATTTCTCATTAAATTGGGAGTGTGGTAAATTGTGGATTAGTTCTCACATTGTTTCCTAGATCTGTAGTAAAAATGTGCGAGCTGGATAAGTGAACTGCATTTAGCTTGTTTCCTGTTGCTGTGTTTTTGATTTTTGTTTCATGAAGTGAAGCCAAGGGGACACTCACACTTTTAATTTTCTTTCTTAGCCACACAATCAATCTTTTGAACAACATTCCAGTGGCAAGCCTGGATCTCCTCTTCAGCCCCAGCATCAAATGTGGGACGGTCGATTACAATGGGAAGAAGATGGATGCAGTTGAGGTTTTGCTGGGTTTCATGGAGAAGAGAATAGACAGGGTAAGACACTGATTGGTTTTATTCTTTTTTAAAAGCAAGTTATGTTCATTGAGGTTGAGAATGTTGTTACACTGGTGCTGGGGGCAATGCATGCAACAGTCTTCACATCAGCTGCGGGGCAGTTCTTGTTGCTTTCGGCTTGCAAATGTTTTTCTTTGCTGGTATCACTAATTGCAGCAGTCAGTTATTTGGGTTCAGTAGGAATTTAGTGGGTAGTCTGCTTTTATCTGTCTCTGTATCTGTGCTTTTTAAAGCTATCTATCTCTATCTCTATCTCTATCTCTATCTATATATATATATATATATATATATATATATAGATAATATATATAAAAAATCTTGTCTGCGCACGCTTCCTATCAATGTTTTCCATTATACTGGAATACTGCATACAGTTTTGGTGTCCTTACTTAAGGAAAGACATCCTTGCTCTCGAGGCAGTGCAAAAAAGGTTCACTCGGTTAATCCCGGGGATGAGGGGGTGGTCATATGAGGAGAGGTTGGGTAGATTGGGACTCTACTCATTGGAGTTCAGAAGAATGAGAGGCGATCTTATTGAAACATATAAGATTGTGAAGGGGTTGGATCGGGTGGATGCGGGGAGGATGTTCCCGATGACGGGTGAGACGAGAACTAGGGGACATAGTCTTAGAATAAGGGGCTGCTCTTTCAAAACTGAGATGAGGAGGAACTACTTCACTCAGCGGGTGGTAGGTCCATGGAATATGCTGCCACAAAAAGCTGTAGAAGCTACAACATTAATTAAATTTAAAACAGAAATAGACAGTTTCCTAGAAGGAAAGGGCATTAAGGGTTACGGGGAGCGGGCAGGAATTTGGACATGAGTCTAGGTTCGGATCGGTCATGGCCCTGTGGGTAGTGGAGCGGGCCCAGGGACTGTGTAGCCTGATTCTGCTCCTATTTCGTGTGTGCAATTCTGTTAGATGCAGGAGATGGTTCTGTGATAGATAGTAGATTGGCGGTTAGGATCAGATCAGCCATGATCTTATTGAATGGCGGAGCAGGCTCGAGGGGCCGATTGGCCTACTCCTGCTCCTATTTCTTATGTTCTTATGTTCTTAAATGCCTGTAATCCGGACCTATAGTGGATTACATATAATCTTTCCATGCTGTGATCACACCCACCAGTGGTAGTGCTGCAGTACTACCACTAGCAGGAGGGTGTAATTACAGCGTGACAAGTTTACATAGGAAGTTTCCATGGGAATTTATTCATGGGAAAGGTATGAAAGTGACAGAATGCATACTGTCTAATGCTGACTGAATTACATCTTGTGTGCCTTGGCCTGATTATCTCCTGGCCTGCAACACTGCTTCACCTAAAGACTGTGCTTGGTATTGAACGTGGGAGAGTGAAACTCATCCTGGGCAGTGACGCAAAACGGGCAATAGCGAATCGGCTGCCCGATTTACACCTACCTCCCCTGTTTAACCCCCCCCCCCCCCCCGCCATACTACACCCCCGCCCGATTTTCTTTTCCATTGAAGTCGGTTTGCATTTGTGAAGAATTTTGTGTCCCAGACTGTTCCACCTTCATAACACGCTCTGGGAGTAACAGAACAAGAAACCTCAACATTTCGCTGCCGATTCAGTAGTGCCCGTTTCGCGCTACCGGCCAACGCTAATTTCACCCCCTGAGTCAAGACCATGGACGATCGACTAGTATTTCATTGTAAATATTATAACGTGCTTGGTAATCTCGTCAAGATGATGGGATGTTGGCCATGTTACAAATATGTAATTTTGGTTGTATATGCTTTCATGGTTCCACTAAAGGTTAAAATCCAAGCTCCTTACAGTGCTTTTACCTTGTGCTGAAGCTTAGTTCTCACGCAGTTGGCCACACTTCTCCAAGTAGGATGGACCTCCAGACTGCTGGCCACAGTAGAGGTGAACGTTTCCATGGGACTGCGGCTCTGTTGGAACAGGAACCTCCTGTAACGTTCTACCATTCTTCTGTTGGCCTCCACACTTTTTTTTTATTCGTTCCTGGGATGCGGGCATTTATTACCCATCCCCAATTGTTCTTGAGAAGGTGGTGGTGAGCCATCTTCTTGAGCCGCTGCAGTCCGTGTGGTGAAGGTACTCCCACAGTGCTGTTAGGGAGGGAGTTCCAGGATTTTGACCCAGCGACGATGAAGGATCAGCGATAAAATTCCAATTCAGGATGGTGTGTGACTTGGAGGGGAACTTGGAGGTGGTGGTTTTCCCATGCGCCTGCTGCCCTTGTCCTTCTAGGTGGTAGAGTACGCGGGTTTGGGAGGTGCTGCCGAAGAAGCCTTGGCAAGTTGCTGCAGTGCATCTTGTAGATGGTACACACTGCAGCCACGGTACGCCGGTGGTGGAGGGAGTGAATGTTTAAGGTGGCGGATGGGGTGCCAATCAAACGGGCTGCTTTGTCCTGGATGTTGTCGAGCTTCTTGAGTATTGTTGGAGCTGTACTCATCCAGGCAAGTGGAGAGTATTCCATCACACTACTGACTTGTGCCTTGTAGATGGTGGAAAGGCTTTTGGGAGTCATGAGGTGAGTCAATCATCGCAGAATACCTTGCCTCTGACCTGCCCTTGTAGCCACAGTATTTATGTGGCTGGTCCAGTTAAGTTTCTGGTCAATGGTGACCCCCAGGATGTTGATGGTGGGGGATTCGGCGATGGTAATGCTGTTGAATGTCAAGGGGCAGTGGTTAGACTGTCGCTTGTTGGAGATAGTCATCGCCTGGCACTTGTGTGGCACGAATGTTACCTGCCACTTATCAGCCCAAGCCTGACTGCCGTCTAGATCTTGCTGCATGCGGGCATGACTGCTTCATTATCTGAGGAGTTGAGGATGGAGCTGAACACTGTCTTTATCAGCGAACATCCGCACTTCTGACCTTATGATGGAGGGAAGGTCATTGATGAAGCAGCTGAAGATGATTGGGCCTAGGACACTGCCCTGAGGAACTCCTGCAGCGATGTCATAGAATCATAGAAGATAGGAGCAGGAGTAGGCCATTAGGCCCCTCTAGCCTGCTCCGCCATTCCATGCGATCATGGCTGATCATCCAAATTCAGTACCCTGTCCCTGTTTTCTCCCCATATCCCTTGATCCCTTTAGCCTTAAGAAATATATCCAACTCCTTCTTGAATCTATTTAATGAATTGGCCTCTACTGCCTTCTGTGGCAGAGAATTCCACAGGTTCACCACTCTCTGGGTGAAGAAATTCTTCCTCATTTCTGTCCTAAATGGCTTACCCCTTATCCTTAGACTGTGACCCCTGGTTCTGGACTCCCCGACCATCGGGAACATCCTTCCTGCATCTAGTTTGTCCTGTCCTGTCAGAATTTTATAAGTTTCAATGAGATCCCCTCTCATTATTCTAAACTCCAGTGAGTATAAGCCTAATCGACCCAATCTCTCTTCATACGTCATTCCTGCCATCCCAGGTATCAGTCTGAGATGATTCAGCCGTTGGCCTAAAATAAAAACATAATTCTGCAAACGCTCAGCAGGCCAGGCGTCATCTGTGGAGAGAGAAACTGAGTTAGCGTTTCAGTTCATTGACCTTTCATCAGAAGTGGCCGTTGGCCTGCTGGCCTCGTGCTGATATGTGCGATTGGATTATCACATCCAATTTGCTCCCTCTCCACCCCTCCTGCACCTGATTCTCGAGGGACAATGCCAAGGGAAGGAAGGATGGAATAAATAATCTTTTATTGCTTTTTGTTTCCACTCTCCAGTGGAAACAAATTCAGGAAAAGGAAACCCAGTCTTCATGAGGTTCAGTATGCACGCTGCTTGAACTGGGAGAATTGTTTGCCCCCTCAGTCATGCACCATCTGCAGAAGCAGGTTGGAGATGGGGTGGGAAGATTGTGGTTCACTCAGAGGAAAAACTGAAATTATTTAAAGAGAAAATGTTCCTTTTTAAAACCCCAACTGGTAACCAGCGCCTACAATGCTGGAGGAACCCGAGGTGCGACGTTCAGCTGCTGTGACATCGAAATGGTCTTGATCCTGTAGCCTCTGTGGGCCCTGGCAACCGAAGGGAAACTTCAGGCAGGAGGGTGTTGTGACCACAGTCCCTGCCCCTTGTGAACTGTTAACTCTCTGTTTCCCTCAACCCCTGCAATGGCTCACATAGCAACTGCTGCTACAGGGAGAGGACTATTTGGAGTCTAGCACTAACCTGATTTTAGTGGTCCCATTAAATGGTAAAAGAACAAGAGGGGTTTTGAGGAGAGATTTTTTAATGCAGCGAGTTGTTATGATCTGGAACGCGCTGCTTGAAAGGGCGGTGGAAGCAGATTCAATATCAAAAAGGAATTGGATAAATACTTGAAAAGGAAAAATTTGCAGGGCTATGGGGAAAGAGCAGGGCGGGGTGGGGACTAAATGAATAGCTCTACCAAAGAGCCTGCACAGACACTCTAGCCTGCACAGAAGCTGAATGGCTTCCTTCTGTGCTGTAAGATTCTATGATCAAGTTGCTGTCCTCCTAATACTATTTCCAGGTTACTTCCAGCAAGGATGTGTCTGTATTGAGTGAATTTTACACCGTATCTAACCTGTGCTATAGCTGAATTTGACTGAAATTTCCCAGTTATGCTGCGCATTTACTGAAAGTATGCAAGTTGATTTATTAATTATCTTGATGATTATTCAAGTAGCATTTACTGAAGTTTAAGGACCAGCACCGAGATGTTAAAATTATTGATGCTGTTTTATTCTGTTCCTTCGGCTTCAACTTTGATGCAGATTGTTTTTGTTTCAGTGACGAATCGAAAGATAAGTTTGGTGCTGAGGCCGAGGGAGATGGAAAAAATTCTGAGCAGGTCCTGAGCATTGACCTGAACAATAGGACAAGTGAAATGGGCTTCTCGTCCCAACAGTTTTATTGTCGCACAGAGTTGTGATTTTTAATTTGATTATTTACACCTTTATATTTGATAGGGGTCCAATTTAAAGGAAGGATTGACTCCAGTTTTAAGCGTTCTGACGGAATGTTCCAGAATTCACAGAGATATGAGGAAATATATCCGTTCACAGGTAAGGACTTCAAGAGTTCATAAGGAAAAGAAATGATTTGCTTCTTTCGAAAAAGCATTGATTAATACTAATGTAGTATAAAATACCAGAATTTGAATTAAGTATTGTAAAACCATCTCATTGGCAGCTGGCTAAATGTAACTAGTTTCTGGTCACTGTTTTGGAAAACTAGGAGGTGAAAATCATATTAAAAACATAAAGAGCGCTCCAAGTACTCCCTTCTTTCCTATTTCTTTTATCTAATTCTTGTGCAGTCTCGCATTCTACCCTGGATCTCCATGGATTTCAGCTTAATTAGTCATTTTCATTGTGGGGCTTTGTCAAAGGATTTCTGGAAGTCTAAATAAACGACATCTTAGAAACTTTCACCATCTATTTTATTTGTGACACCCTCAAAGAAGTCAAGGGGGTTTGTCAAACAGGACCTTCCCCATCCTAAATCCATGCTGACTGTGCTTATTAAAGGCTATTGTTATACGGGTACTCTTCTAGCCTACGCCTTGGTATAGTTTAGCACCTCTGTTCTGAATCTCTTGTATTTAATCTTGTATCTATGGTCCCTCGTTCTTGACCCCTCAACTACGATTTTCTCTCCAACTCTGTCTTTCATAGACAGTCACTGGAAGAATAACGTAATTCTTAATTTTATGTTTAGTCTGTGATTAGGTCAATTAGTTTATTCTGTAGTGTACCAAGGCTATGAGGCAATAACTGGATGAATTCCAATCAACTGCAGGCAAAATTGCTTGACAGACATTTTATTTTAAAATGTTTTAATGTTTGTAGAGTATTTCTTGTGAATATAAATGTGATTGTAAAAGTTAAAATTAACAATGTATTAAAAATCTCCTGTCATGCTTTAGCTAAAGTTGCATTATGTAGCCAACAAAAATTCCATCTCTACCTCACTCCCACTGCACTGAAACCCTTTGTCCACATCTTGGTCACCTCCAGGCTTGAGTTCTCCAACATTCTCCTCACTGGCTTTCTGAGCTCCACCCTGCACAAACACTCCAGCTCATCCAGAACTCCCAACACCTACGCCCTGTCCCACATGCCTGTCACCCCTGTCTCCGAGTGCATTAACTTCAAACTCCTCATTCACATTTGCAGATCACTCTGGGGCCTCGGCTCACCTCGTCCTTCAATTGCAGTGTCAACTTGGTTCAGTTTCTAGAACTCTCGCCTCCGAGTCAGAAGGTTGAGTGTCCGAGTCCCACTCCGGAACTTGAACACGTAATCTAGGCTAACACTTCAATGCAGTACTGAGGGAGTGCTGCACTGTCAGAGGTGTTGTCTTTTGTATGAGACATTAAACCAAGGCCCTGTCTGCCTGTCAGGTTGGATGTAAAAGATCCCACGGCACTTTTTCCAAAGAGCTGTGGAGTTCATGCCAGGTTCATGCTAGATTCCCATATAAGCCAAGATAACTGATAGAATAAGGATGTCAAGGCCTTGGAGAGGGTGCAGAGGAGATTTACTAGAATGGTACCAGGGGATGTGGGACTTCAGTTATGTGGAGAGACTGGAGAAGCTGGGATTGTTCTCCTTAGAGCAGAGAAGGTTAAGGGGAGATTTGATAAAGGTGTTCAAAATTATGAGGGGTTTTCATAGAGTGAATAAGGAGAAACTATTTCCAGTGGCAGAAGGGTCAGTAACCAGAGGACACAGATTTAAGATAATTGGCAAAAGAACCAGAGGGGAGATGAGAATTGTTTTTACGCAGCGAGTTGTTGTGATCTGGAATGCGCTGCCTGAAAGGGCGGTGGAAACAGATTCAATAATAACTTTCAAAAGGGAATTGGATAAATACTTGAAAAGGAAAAATTTGCAGTGCTCTGGGGAAAGAGCAGGATGAGTGGGACTAATTGGAGAGCTCTTTCAAAGAGCCGGCACAGGCACGATGGGCCGAATGGCCTCCTACCATTTACCTTCTGTAAACATAGTTAATGCTTCATGACTGTGTTTCGATAATCTGTGACTGTGCTTCGATAATCTGTGACTGTGCTTCGATAATCTGTGACTGTGTTTCGATAATCTGTGACTGTGCTTCGATAATCTGTGACTGTGCTTCGATAATCTGTGACTGTGTTTCGATAATCTGTGACTGTGTTTCGATAATCTGTGACTGTGTTTCGATAATCTGTGACTGTGTTTCGATAATCTGTGCTTGTTTTTAGTTCTAACTGCTCCTAATCTCATTTGCCGCTCTTGGAATGGTTTTGCAGGGTTAAGAGTTGTTCAGGTTGTAAGGTACAACTGTAAAACGTTACCTGAACATCATCTTGTCTGATTTTGTCTCTGGTTTTAGCAGAAGAATGTCTGACTAGAATCTCTCCTACCTTTTCTTTTAATGCGCAGTGATATTTGCTAATGTTCGGGGCCTGACCAGCATCTGCATGTAGCTACTTTCCATAATGTCGTCTCAGTTGAAATTGATGAGAAATGTCGGCATTAATAAATATATTGGTACGCTGTGATTTGGCCGACCTGATAAAAGACACGCATTTATATAGCGCCTTTCACCACCGGACGTCCCAAAGCGCTTCACAGCCAATTAGGTATTTTTTGAAGTGTAGTCACTGTTGTATTATAGGAAACGTGGCAGCCAGTTTGCGCACAGCAAGATCCCAAAAACAGCAATGTGATAATGACCAGATCATCTGTTTTTTACTGATCCTGAATTTGGGATAAATATTGGCCCCAGGACACGGGGATAACTCCCCTGCTCTTCTTCAAAATAGTGCCATGGGATCTTTTACATTCATCTAGGAGAGCAGACGGGGCCTCGGTTTAACGTCTCATCCGAAAGACGGCACCTCCAACAGTGCAGCACTCACTGGGAGTGTCAGCCTGGTTTATGGGCTCGGGTCTCTGGAGTGGGACTTGAACCCACTACCTCCAGACTCCGAGGCGAGGGTGCTGCCCACTGAGCCACGGCACAAGCTGACAGCTGATAGTGAAAGCATGTTTTGCACTTCTTGTGTATTCAGATAGCTTTTTCCATATTTTCAGTGGGTAAATGTTAGATTGTGTTTGCATTATGATCATGTAATAGAATTTTCAGAATATGGTTTTATAGATATGCAGACAGCCATTAAGCCAGGTCTGGAGTATAGCTGTAAATGTAATCAAACTGAATATGGTGTTCCTGATCTAACTTTGAAATGCTGCCCGCATGAAAATAAAGCCAGATTATAATAACCAAGTGTGGCAGTTAAATGGTTAACTGAATCTGCCAACTATGAAATGAAAAAGCCCATTAATCATGTAACAATGGACACTGGTGGCCAGGCAGAGAATAGGGAACCCCTATATACCAGCTGCTGAGCATCTCCTAATGGCCAGTTAAGCAACGGCAGAAGACAATAATGATGCAGAGACGCGAAGAAGATGGAACCTAGAGGAAAAAAGAAAAATTAAATGCCGGAGTTTGCTATTTTAATGCTTGCAGTGCTCGAAGCCCAATCGGGAGCCCCACTACTTATATGGGAAGCGCTTTGGGACATTTGCGATGGGATAATGTGTTGGTATAAATGCAAGTCCATTTTTTAATTTCTATCTCGGTCGTATTCAATATCTGATTTAATTTAATTTGAACTGTTTGACCTGCAGTTAGAGAGATATTGCCCAGTGACCTGAAAGAAAGACTTGCATTTATATAGCACCTTTCACGACCACCGGACATCCCAAAGCACTTTATAGCCAATTAAGTACTTTTTGAAGTGTAGTCACTGTTGTAATGTAGGAGCCAATTTGCGCACAGCAAGCTCCCACAAACAGCAATGGTGATAATGACTGGATAATCTGTTCTAGTGATGTTGATTGAGGGATAAATATTGGCCAGGACACTGGGGATAACTCTCCTGCTCTTCTTCAAAATAGTGCCATGGGATCTTTTACGTCCACCTGAGAGAGCAGACGGGGCCTCAGTTTAACGTCTCATCCGAAAGACGGCACCTCCGACAGTGCAGCACTCCCTCAGTACTGCACTGGAGTGTCAGCCTAGATTTTTGTGCTCAAATCTCTGGAGTGGGACTTGAACCCACAACCTTCTGACTCAGAGGTGAGGGTGCTACCAACTGAGCCACGGCTGACACTGCAGTTAAATAATATTTCCCAGTGAGTTAAGATCGTACGTATGGTAGATAGTCTAGTGTTGTGATGTGTCAAATCTTTTTCTAAACTGGTGCTATTTTTGCATTGCCAGGTCCTGCCTCCTTTAAAAGATGTAAAGAATCGTCCTGAAGTCGGCACCACTCTTAGGAATAAGTTGGTGCGCCTCATGACCCACATAGACACTGGAGTGAAACACACTGCAGCAGAGTTCCTTTTTGTGCTGTGCAAAGAGAGTGGTGAGCATCAGTGAACCCCACCCCCATATTTCCACTCCTTAATCGCGGTGTTAACCTGGGCAATGGAGGAGGCCCACACTTTATTAGTTTTTGACCTACATGAGATTGTTGTTTAGGGACATATTGGTTCCTAATTGTATTAAATTGTATGATGGAAGAGCAATATCTAGTCACTATCTATCTTTTAATGTATTAAAAATCTGTGTGTACTTCCTGTCAACTGCTTCCAATGAAAACTTCCTATGTAAGCTTGTCACACTGTAATTACACCCTCCCACCAGTGGTGGTGCTGTAGTGCCTTGGTTTTACATGGAATCATAGTGATACAGCGCAGAAGGAGCCCATTTGGCCCATCATGCCTGTGCTGGCTCTTTGAAAGAGCTATCCGATTAGTCCCACTCCCTCGCTCTTTCCCCACAGCCCTGCATCTCCCAGCTCCTCAACCTATACTACAGAGAAACTCCAATTCGCTAACCATTTCTACCTATCAGCTTCCCAAATTGCTGTTCTTTTCTTCTATTTAACTATAAATGGTAATACAAAGCTAACTATCATAATAAATACATGACTTTTTAAGATGTAGACTCAGTCTCATCTGTGTGCCCTGGACCGCTTATCCCCTGCCCTTTAACCCCAATTCACCTGAAGACTGCATGTTGTCTTAAATACCCTTGTGCTGAAAGTGCTGACATATACAAGCAGGTATGTCGGCATCCAGAAAGAGAATAAAACAGGTTAGTGTTTAGGGTGTAGCACCCTTCATCAGAACTGGGAGCAAGATCTGAGTCCTGTAATAGAACTGAGCAAAGGAGGGGGCTAACGACAGTAGAATGGCTTGATTTTTTTAAAAAGCTGGAAGCAGATGAAAACTGGTAATGATTATATTGGTGAGGTAGTCATGGGTACAGTAGTGTAGTGGTTATGGTACTAGACTAGCAACCAGAGCTCGTTAGTCAAGTTGTCTAATTGAATTTAATAAATCTGGTAATTTGTGCGTTGATGCCAGAAAAAGAACTCTCTTCCTGTGCTGTAGATTGACCAAAGCAAAATCCACAAGCCGCAGTGATGATAGAAACATAGAATCTAGGAGCAGGAGTAGGCCATTCGGCCCGTCGAGCCTGCTCCGCCATTCAATACGATCATGGCTGATCATCCAAATCCAGTACCCTGTCCCTGCTTTAATCCCCACAGTACACATATCCCCCCCTACCCCCGTAACCCCACGTATTTAATTCCCCCTAACATATCCCATCCTATCCCCATAACCCCACATATTTAATCCCCCCTAACACTAAGGGTCAATTTATCATAGCCAAATCAACCTAACCCACACATTTTTGGACTGTGGGAGGAAACCGGAGCACCCGGAGGAAACCCACGCAGACACGGGGAGAATGTGCAAACTCCACACAGACAGTCACCCGAGGTCAGATTCGAACCCGGGTCTCTGGCGCTGTGAAGCACCAGTGCTAACCACTATGCCACCGTGTTGCCCATGATTGATGGCAGCATTGTAAGAAACAGTTTGAAAAGACTACAGTATATTAAAAAATGGCTAGGCATGTTCTTGATGTTAAAGTGTAAATAAAGAAAGAACTTGCATTTCTCCAGCGCCTTTCACAGCCTCAGGACGTCCCAAAGTGCTTTGCAGCCAATGAAGTACCTTTTGAAGTGTAGTCACTGTTGTAATGTAGGAAACGCGGCAGCCAATTTGCGCACAGCAGGATCCCACAAACAACAAAGTGATAATGACCAGATCATCTGTTTTTGGTGTTTGACAGCTCCTCTTTAAGTTGTGCCATGGGATCTTTTACATCCACCCGAGTGGAGCCTTGGTTTAATGAATCATTGAAAAGATCACACCTCTGACAGTGCAGCTCTCCCCCAGCCTAGATTGTGAGCTCGAGTCCATCGTGGGGCTTGAACCCATGACTTTCTGACTTGGGTGAAAGTGCTGCCAAGTTGACATTTTTGAGTGTGGGATTGCAAATTAATTCTTTGTTACTAACAGTATCCAGAACTCATGAACTCTCCCTTTCATACATTTCACTAAAGTCCACCAGTGAACATTAGTGGCAGCACTGAAACATAAGTTACATTTTCCCTCTTAATTCTAAACAGCGAGTCTCATGGTAACTGGTTTTCAGCTTCTATTTGAGAAATACTTCTCCAGGGAGGTATGTAACTTGCTTATGGATGCTTTCTTCCAGTCGATTGCTTGTTAAAATACACTGGCTACGGTAATGCCGCAGGACTACTTGCTGCCCACGGGCTGCTGGCCGGAGGGAGGGGAGATGGTCAGTACTCTGAAGATGAGGACACGGATACCGAAGAGTACAAAAGTGTCAAATCTTTGTAAGTATCTTTTCAAACTATTTTAGTGGTTTGAGAACGTAACTGCAAAGGATATTTGAAACCTCCGTCTATAAATAGAAATGGCGGCTCGCAAACTTAGCAGGGGGAGGGTGAAAAGACCGTTTAGATTTAGGCAGGGGGTGTTGAGTGTACGGAATGGGCTGCCAAGGGAGACAGAGGGGCTGCGATCTGGGTGAGTACCTGGAGAAAGATCTGATGGTACCGTGGGATGTGATAGTCCCTAGACACTGGGACTGGCCATGTTTGGTCCTGTACATAACGCTCCTGTGTTCTACCTTTCCAATACTTTGGCAAATTAGCTTTCAAAAGCGAAAGAAACCTACCTTTTAAAAAAAAAAGTTCTAATGCTATTTGTGAAAATATTCAAATTTTTATGGCAGGGATTGAGGGATGGATTGTTTGAAAACTCTTCAAACTGATTCTCAGCTAGTTGCAAAACCAGAGGGAGGCTTGAAATTTTTCTTAATGGTTAGTGCTCGGAAGACTTTCTAAATAAAGAGAGACTTTTTAATTAAATCTCCACCCAACCTATGAGGAGGGAGGAAAGGTAGCTGGGATTATTAACTTTATTCTTACTTAGAACTAAGTGCGTGTAATGTCATTTTGCTAACCCTGATTCTGCGCATCATTTGATTTGCAGTATTAACCCCATCACTGGTCATGTCGAAGATCCGATGCCTAATCCAATGGATGGAATGACGGAGGAGCAGAAAGAGTATGAAGCAATGAAACTCGTCAATATGTTTGACAAGCTGTCCAGGTAATGCGGTCATTCCTGTCATTACAGCCTTGTGTTATAAGCAGCGACAGATTTCATTAATAGAGAAGTGGTTTGGTCGACAAATAACTCCTCGCTTTCCAGTCCTGAAAGTACCTTTGTCAGGCTTTTTTTTTTTCTCCTTCCCACCAAGATTTTGTCCTGTTTTATGTTCTCGTCCTCCCGTTTACTTTTCACTTTCCGTGTATGCTGTATTGTATTTGGCGTTTTCCCTTTGCTTACTACAAAGGACAGTCTTGTGCTATTAGTAAAGGCAACAGGACAGATTTTCCTTTAAATCCATGCGATTGCCTTTAGCATTTTGCTTCACTGACTGTCAGTGCAGTTTGACTGTGGGGGTGGGGAGGGGAGATTGAGCCTTACTGTACGGAAAGTGATGCCTTCTACTTGGCTTAATATGTGGCTTTCTGAGATCGCGTGTGAAGATGTGAACTGATCCTCGTAAAGTTGCCTTTCCCTCTGTGGGCAGGGACAGTTTAAGGCACCTGTGAATCCTGCAGTCGCAGGGACCCCTACTCGAGCCGGGGTGATGTGCTGCATAACAACAACAACTTGCATTTATATAGCGCCTTTAACATCGTAAAACGTCCGAAGGCGCTTAATCACTCTTGTGCAAGTCTGATTTATCTATCTAGCCCTACCAAGTTGGTAAAGGAACACTGATTGGCTACTCAGGAACAGAGCAGTGTCTTGTACAACACGTCATTGATCAGTTGTTCCGGAAAGGCGGAATTAGGAGCAATCAGTGGAAGAAAGGAAAGAAGGTGGGAGACTCGGAGATTGCTGGAGTCATAGAGGAAGCACCAGGAGCTGTCAGAGTAACGGAGAAATGGGGACAGCAACAAGATGCAGGAAGGAATTACATTTATGTAGCACATCGCACTTCTCCCGGCATGTGCAAAAGGGCTTCAAATCCAGTGTATTACTTACTGAAAAGCAGGCACTGTCTTTGTGGGTAGAGGAAAATAATAGCACAGAGACATGGAGGGAGAGGAGAGAGTGACAAAGGGAGGTAGAGAGTGACAGACCTGAGAGGGGAGGGAAGGAGAGAGTGACAGACCTGAGAGGGGAGGGAAGGAGAGAGTGACAGACCCGAGAGGGGAGGGAAGGAGAGAGTGACAGACCCGAGAGGGGAGAGAAGGAGAGAGTGACAGACCCGAGAGGGGAGGGAAGGAGAGAGTGACAGACCCGAGAGAGGAGGGAAGGAGAGAGTGACAGACCCGAGAGGGGAGGGAAGGAGAGAGTGACAGACCCGAGAGGGGAGGGAAGGAGAGAGTGACAGACCCGAGAGGGGAGGGAAGGAGAGAGTGACAGACCCGAGAGGGGAGGGAAGGAGAGAGTGACAGACCCGAGAGGGGAGGGAAGGAGAGAGTGACAGACCCGAGAGGGGAGGGAAGCAGAGAGTGACAGACCCGAGAGGGAAGGGAAGCAGAGAGTGACAGACCTGAGAGGGGAGGGAAGGAGAGAGTGACAGACCCGAGAGGGGAGGGAAGGAGAGAGTGACAGACCCGAGAGGGGAGGGAAGCAGAGAGTGACAGACCCGAGAGGGAAGGGAAGCAGAGAGTGACAGACCTGAGAGGGGAGGGAAGGAGAGAGTGACAGACCCGAGAGGGGAGGGAAGGAGAGAGTGACAGACCCGAGAGGGGAGGGAAGGAGAGAGTGACAGACCCGAGAGGGGAGGGAAGGAGAGAGTGACAGACCCGAGAGGGGAGGGAAGGAGAGAGTGACAGACCCGAGAGGGGAGGGAAGGAGAGAGTGACAGACCTGAGAGGGGAGCAAGAACAACAGACGGATGGAGAGAGAGTGAGAGAGGCAGTTGCTTCTACTAACCTCATTTTACAAACACAGTATTGAGGTAGATGACAATCTGCAGCTCAGTAAGATCAATGAATAATTTAAGTGAATCTTGTACTCGTGTATTTGGAACACGAATAATCAAATGATTCGGTCCAAATTGCATCATTTACATTCGGTTTTTGGAATCTCGCAAAGGGATCCATGCCCCAGAGCTCCCGGAACACGTCTGCTACCTCGGTACCTGATCACCACAACCCGGGTACGGGGAACCGCAGAGAACCCAACCCCTTTCAGACAGTCCCGCTTGTGTGGTGCAGCAGTTTTAATGAGATTCTAAATGCTTGGCGTACAATGGGTTTCATATTCTCTGAACTGTGGTCAGATCTACTTTTGTGCATCATTTCTATTAAGTTGTTAACAGAGCTCAGTTTAAACACCTAAATTGATAAATTATATCAAATCACTAGTTTAACAGGATAACAAATTATTTGGAGGCGTTGCACATAATTGTAGTAGAAATCCATACTGCTGGATAAACATTTGAAGTAGAAGAAGACTATGGAGAATGCGCGGGGCTTGGGTTTAGTTTTGAATTGCTCCAGCAAAGAGCCAGCACAGATACGGTGGGCCAAATGGCCTCCTCCTGGGCTGTAAATTTCTATGGTTCATTCATGCAACTTTTTATTCAGTAGTTAAATTCTTATTACCTTCCAATCCCACAATTTTCAAACTTACAAAAACTGTATATAAAACTGGACAGACTAAAATTTCATTTGACCAAACTTGATTTCCAAGTACATTTATAATCTGGCCCTTTTCATTCTCCCCTCTGTTTACGAAGAGTTCCACGATGAAGCCTTGGTCCAATCCCTGGTTGTGCAGCCTGGGTTAAGTAGCGGCGATGACCAGAAGATGGGGGAGAACTTGTCTTAAATGTAAAAAATAAAACTGTTAAATAAGTGAAAGCTTACTGAATATAAACTGAGTGCTTTTCTGCTCATTAGATATTTGGAGAGGATACTTTTGTCCATTTTGCTATTCTTAATGAGAGGCGTGTAAATGCTTTCCCAGACTTGCTTTTTCACAAAATAACCCGCTTAGTGTTTAGTGTTTAAAACAATCAAACGTTACCCGCAAATACACAGAACATCAGTCTGCATCTGTAAAGAAAAGGGACAGGTTAATGTTTTGGGTGAGTTCCCTTTGTGAGAAGTCGAGCGGCATGTTGTAGCATTTTTTCTTTTCTATGAGTTGAATATTGCCTCTTGATGCATCGATGTAACAAATGATTCCTTGCCAACCTATTCCAGACGCCTGGAATCTGTGTAAATTAGTGCGGACCCATTACATGAGCCAGGCACAGGCAGAAACTCGCACAAAGGTTGGAGCTGATCGGATGCAGCAGAACCTGTGCTACTGTCTGCTGCCACTCATTAAAAGCACTGGTTTAATTAACAGATCATTGAGGCCAGCGGTACAGCTTTGAGTTTCTCTTTCTTCAGAACCCATCTCACAGTTGATGCCTCGTGAAAAGGTCGGAACTATTATGTGGCACTCAATTAGAGAAAGATGAACGAGTTCCTCCAACACTAACCAAAGTGTTTTACCCAGGGAGAGCGAGATTCTGCTTTGTTAAATTGGCAAAGGTATGAATGTTGTAATTAATTCCAGGTGTCGGTTCTGACAGCCACACAACATGCCAGAAAGATTGTTGTACAAAAGCTCTGACTCTCAGTCATAATCAGGCTAAACGGCAACGCGAAGATGTAACCTGCATCGGTGAAAGGGGCTCTCGGGAGACCTGTAGCCGCAGACAGGAATGCAAGCAACCAGCTCCTTAATTGAGACCTCCTTTCCACAAAGGCACTCCAAAAGATGATGTTTTTGTTTATAGTGAATCACTACAAGCAAAGTGAGCTGGACAGTGATGCTGGCGGCTATGTCGGAGGCAGGGTGTAGGGTGCACGCTTTGTTTCTCAGGATATTGGTGCCTTTCCTCCCGAGTAACCCACCCTTCCTGCAACTGCGGTCTATACATCTGTGTTTCTTGAAACTGATGCATTAACACCCAGAACTACACATCCCATTAAGCCCTTCCTGAGGGGCGAACTGTCCCCGTACTGGCCCAGGTTACACACATTCCCAGAGTTTTTGGCGGTGTAATGATTCAGGAGTCGTCTGCGTGTTAATGTATCTCACTTTAAATAATAAAGCTGTTAATCAAAGCTATCTACTTATATTTGTTATTAAATATCCCATTTTATATTTAATTTTAAAATTATATACATTTTCAAAGTCTTACCAGGCAGTGACCTTGCAAACAATTTAAAAGTAGCAGCTCTGCTTAAGAGATGAGTCTACGGGGCCTAAAGTCACGGGCTCCCGAAACAGGGCTCGATTAGTGAGACGGCCAGAACGGAGAGCAAGGACGGCCCTAAATTGGTCATCGGGCCTCCTCATCAGACAACTGTCGGGCTCCCAGACCTGACTCAGCTGGCTGATCGGGGCCTGACCAATATTGGATGGCCGAGGCCCACAGGGCGTGTGGGGGGTGGAGGGGTGGGTGGCGAGGCGATCAGGAGGAGGGCGAAGTTTAAAAAATCTATTTAGCTGCAGGCTTCTTCTGTGGCCTCCAGTAGTCCCTTTAAGGACCCCCGGCTTGGCCGCTGAAAAGCCTGAAAGAGCAGTCCGAGCTCGCGTGGTGCAGGAGCCTCATTTCAATATCCAGTTGAGGCCTGCGCTCAATTGGGAGTCCAGGTACACAAATCAGTGAAAGCCAGTGCACAGGTACAAAAAGTAATCGAAAAGGCCAATGGAATGTTGGCCTTTATCTCGGGGACTGGATTACATAGAAACATAGAAACATAGAAACATAGAACCTAGGAGCAGGAGTAGGCCATTCGGCCCGTCGAGCCTGCTCCGCCATTCAATACGATCATGGCTGATCATCCAAGTCCAGTACCCTGTCCCTGCTTTAATCCCCACAGTACACATATCCCACCCTACCCCCGTAACCCCACGTATTTAGTTCCCCCTAACATATCCTATCCTATCCTATCCTATCCTATCCCCATAACCCCACATATTTAATCCCCCCCCTAACACTAAGGGTCAATTTATCATAGCCAAATCAACCTAACCCGCACATTTTTGGACTGTGGGAGGAAGCGATGCTTCAGTTGTACTGAGCCTGGGTCAGACCCCATCTGGAGTATTGTGTGCAGTTCTGGGCCCCGCACCTCAGGAGGGGGGGGGGGGCAGCCAAGATTCACCATAATGATACCGGAGCTAAAAGTGTTAAATTATGAGGACAGGTTGCATAAACTTGGCTTGTATTCCCTTGAGTTTAGAAGATTAAGGGGTGATCTAATCGAGGTGTTTAAAATGATAAAGGGGTGGGGGAGTGGGGTACAGTACCTCGGTGGTGGTGGGGGTGTGGGGAGTGGGGTACAGTACCTCGGTGGTGGTGGGGGGGGAGTGGGTTACAGTGCCTCGGTGGTGGTGGGGGGGGAGTGGGGTACAGTGCCTCGGTGGTGGTGGGGGGGGAGTGGGGTACAGTGCCTCGGTGGTGGTGGGGGGGGAGTGGGGTACAGTACCTCGGTGGTGGTGAGGGGGGAGTGGGGTACAGTGCCTCGGTGGTGGTGGGGGGGGAGTGGGGTACAGTGCCTCGGTGGTGGGGGGGGAGTGGGGTACAGTGCCTCGGTGGTGGGGGGGAGTGGGGTACAGTGCCTCAGTGGTGGGGGGGGAGTGGGGTACAGTGCCTCGGTGGGGGGGGAGTGGGGTACAGTACCTCGGTGTGGGGGGGGAGTGGGGTACAGTACCTCGGTGTGGGGGGGGGAAGTGGGGTACAGTACCTCGGTGGGGGGGGGGAGTGGGGTACAGTACCTCGGTGGGGGAGGGGAGTGGGGAATAGTACCTCGGTGGGGGGGAGTGGGGTACAGTGCCTCGGTGGTGGTGGGGGGGGGGGGAGTGGGGTACAGTACCTCGGTGGTGGTGGGGGGGGAGTGGGGTACAGTGCCTCGGTGGTGGGGGGGGAGTGGGGTACAGTACCTCGGTGGTGGTGGTGGGGGAGTGGGGTACAGTACCTCGGTGGTGGTGGGGGGGGAGTGGGGTACAGTGCCTCGGTGGTGGTGGGGGGGGGAGTGGGGTACAGTGCCTCGGTGGGGGGGGAGTGGGGTACAGTGCCTCAGTGGTGGGGGGGAGTGGGGTACAGTACCTCGGTGGTGGTGGGGGGGAGTGGGGTACAGTGCCTCGGTGGTGGGGGGGGAGTGGGGTACAGTACCTCGGTGGTGGTGGTGGGGGGAGTGGGGTACAGTACCTCGGTGGTGGTGGGGGGGGAGTGGGGTACAGTACCTCGGTGGTGGGGGAGGGGGAGTGGGGTACAGTACCTCGGTGGTGGGGGGGGGAGTGGGGTACAGTACCTTGGTGGTGGGGGGGGGAGTGGGGTACAGTACCTCGGTGGTGGGGGGGGAGTGGGGTACAGTACCTCGGTGGTGGGGGGGGGGAGTGGGGTACAGTACCTCGGTGGTGCGGGGGGGGGGGAGTGGGGTACAGTACCTCGGTGGGGGGGGGGAGTGGGGTACAGTACCTCGGTGGGGGGGGGGAGTGGGGTACAGTACCTCGGTGGTGGGGGGGGGAGTGGGGTACAGTACCTCGGTGGTGGGGGGGGGGGAGTGGGGTACAGTACCTCGGTGGTGGGGGGGGGAGTGGGGTACAGTACCTCGGTGGTGGTGGGGGGGGAGTGGGGTACAGCACCTCGGTGGTGGTGGGGGGGAGTGGGGTACAGTACCTCGGTGGTGGTGGGGGGGGAGTGGGGTACAGTACCTCGGTGGTGCGGGGGGGGGGGGGGAGTGGGGTACAGTACCTCGGTGGGGGGGGGAGTGGGGTACAGTGTCTCAGTGGTGGGGGGGAGTGGGGTACAGTACCTCGGTGGTGCGGGGGGGGGGAGTGGGGTACAGTACCTCGGTGGTGGGGGGGGGGGAGTGGGGTACAGTGCCTCGGTGGTGGTGGGGGGGGAGTGGCGTACAGTGCCTCGGTGGTGGGGGGGGAGTTGGGTACAGTGCCTCGGTGGTGGGGGGGAGTGGGGTACAGTGCCTCGGTGGTGGGGGGGGGAGTGGGGTACAGTGCCTCAGTGGTGGGGGGGGAGTGGGGTACAGTGCCTCGGTGGGGGGGGGGGAGTGGGGTACAGTACCTCGGTGTGGGGGGGGGAGTGGGGTACAGTACCTCGGTGGTGGTGGGGGGGGAGTGGGGTACAGTGCCTCGGTGGTGGGGGGGGAGTGGGGTACAGTACCTCGGTGGTGGGGGGGGGGGAGTGGGGTACAGTACCTCGGTGGTGGGGGGGGGGGGGAGTGGGGTACAGTACCTCGGTGGTGTGGGGGGGAGTGGGGTACAGTACCTTGGTGGTGGGGGGGGAGTGGGGTACAGTACCTCGGTGGTGGTGGGGGGGAGTGGGGTACAGTACCTCGGTGGTGGGGGGGGGAGTGGGGTACAGTACCTCGGTGGTGCGGGGGGGGGGGAGTGGGGTACAGTACCTCGGTGGGGGGGGGGAGTGGGGTACAGTACCTCGGTGGGGGGGGGAGTGGGGTACAGTACCTCGGTGGTGGGGGGGGGGGAGTGGGGTACAGTACCTCGGTGGTGGTGGGGGGGAGTGGGGTACAGTACCTCGGTGGTGGGGGGGGGAGTGGGGTACAGTACCTCGGTGGTGGTGGGGGGGAGTGGGGTACTGCACCTCGGTGGTGGTGGGGGGGAGTGGGGGTACAGTACCTCGGTGGTGGTGGGGGGGGGGAGTGGGGTACAGTACCTCGGTGGTGGTGGTGGGGGAGTGGGGTACAGTACCTCGGAGGTGCGGGGGGGGGGGGGGGGAGTGGGGTACAGTACCTCGGTGGTGCGGGGGGGGTGGGGGGAGTGGGGTACAGTACCTCGGTGGTGGTGGGGGGGAGTGGGGTACAGTGCCTCGGTGGGGGGGGGAGTGGGGTACAGTGCCTCAGTGGTGGGGGGGAGTGGGGTACAGTACCTCGGTGGTGGGGGGGGGAGTGGGGTACAGTACCTCGGTGGGGGGGGGGAGTGGGGAATAGTACCTCGGTGGGGGGGGGGGGGAGTGGGGTACAGTGCCTCAGTGGTGGGGGGGAGTTGGGTACAGTACCTTGGTGGTGGTGGGGGGAGTGGGGTACAGTGCCTCGGTGGTGGGGGGGGTGTGGGGAGTGGGGTGCAGTACCTCGGTGGGGGGGGGAGTGGGGTACAGTACCTCGGTGGGGGGGGGGAGTGGGGTACAGTACCTCGGTGGTGGTGGGGGGGAGTGGGGTACAGTGCCTCGGTGGGGGGGGGAGTGGGGTACAGTGCCTCAGTGGTGGGGGGGAGTGGGGTACAGTACCTCGGTGGTGGGGGGGGAGTGGGGTACAGTACCTCGGTGGGGGGGGGAGTGGGGAATAGTACCTCGGTGGGGGGGGGGGGAGTGGGGTACAGTGCCTCAGTGGTGGGGGGGAGTTGGGTACAGTACCTTGGTGGTGGTGGGGGGGGAGTGGGGTACAGTGCCTCGGTGGTGGGGGGGGTGTGGGGAGTGGGGTGCAGTACCTCGGTGGGGGGGGGAGTGGGGTACAGTACCTCGGTGGGGGGGGGGGAGTGGGGTACAGTACCTCGGTGGTGGTGAGGGGGGAGTGGGGTACAGTGCCTCGGTGGTGGTGGGGGGGGAGTGGCGTACAGTGCCTCGGTGGTGGGGGAGAGTGGGGTACAGTGCCTCGGTGGTGGGGGGGGAGTGGGGTACAGTGCCTCGGTGGTGGGGGGGGAGTGGGGTACAGTGCCTCAGTGGTGGGGGGGAGTGGGGTACAGTACCTCGGTGGGGGGGGGGGAGTGGGGTACAGTACCTCGGTGTGGGGGGGGGAGTGGGGTACAGTACCTCGGTGTGGGGGGGGGGAGTGGGGTACAGTACCTCGGTGGGGGGGGGAGTAGGGTACAGTACCTCGGTGGGGGGGGGGGAGTGGGGTACAGTACCTCGGTGGGGGGGGGGGAGTGGGGAATAGTACCTCGGTGGGGGGGAGTGGGGTACAGTACCTCGGTGGTGGTGGGGGGGGAGAGTGGGGTACAGTACCTCGGTGGTGGTGGGGGGGGAGTGGGGTACAGTGCCTCGGTGGTGGTGGGGGAGTGGGGTACAGTACCTCGGTGGTGGTGGGGGGGGAGTGGGGTACAGTGCCTCAGTGGTGGGGGGGAGTGGGGTACAGTACCTCGGTGGTGGTGGGGGGGAGTGGGGTACAGTGCCTCGGTGGTGGTGGGGGAGTGGGGTACAGTACCTCGGTGGTGGTGGTGGGGGAGTGGGGTACAGTACCTCGGTGGTGGTGGGGGGGGAGTTGGGTACAGTGCCTCGGTGGTGGGGGGGGAGTGGGGTACAGTACCTCGGTGGTGGTGGGGGGGAGTGGGGTACAGTACCTCGGTGGGGGGGGGGAGTGGGGTACAGTGCCTCAGTGGTGGGGGGGAGTGGGGTACAGTACCTCGGTGGTGCGGGGGGGGGAGTGGGGTACAGTACCTCGGTGGTGGGGGGGGGAGTGGGGTACAGTGCCTCGGTGCGGGGGGGGAGTGGGGTACAGTACCTCGGTGGTGGGGGGGGAGTGGCGTACAGTACCTCGGTGGGGGGGGAGTGGGGAATAGTACCTCGGTGGGGGGGGGGGGAGTGGGGTACAGTGCCTCAGTGGTGGGGGGGAGTGGGGTACAGTGCCTCGGTGGGGGGGGGAGTGGGGTACAGTGCCTCAGTGGTGGGGGGGAGTGGGGTACAGTACCTCGGTGGTGGGGGGGGGGAGTGGGGTACAGTACCTCGGTGGGGGGGAGTGGGGAATAGTACCTCGGTGGGGGGGGGGGGAGTGGGGTACAGTGCCTCAGTGGTGGGGGGGAGTTGGGTACAGTACCTTGGTGGTGGTGGGGGGGAGTGGGGTACAGTGCCTCGGTGGTGGGGGGGGTGTGGGGAGTGGGGTGCAGTACCTCGGTGGGAGGGGGAGTGGGGTACAGTACCTCGGTGGTGGTGGGGGGGGGAGTGGCGTACAGTGCCTCGGTGGTGGTGGGGGGGGGAGTGGCGTACAGTGCCTCGGTGGTGGGGGAGAGTGGGGTACAGTGCCTCGGTGGTGGGGGGGGAGTGGGGTACAGTGCCTCGGTGGTGGGGGGGGAGTGGGGTACAGTGCCTCAGTGGTGGGGGGGGGAGTGGGGTACAGTGCCTCGGTGGGGGGGGGAGTGGGGTACAGTACCTCGGTGTGGGGGGGGGAGTGGGGTACAGTACCTCGGTGTGGGGGGGGGAGTGGGGTACAGTACCTCGGTGGGGGGGGGAGTGGGGTACAGTACCTCGGTGGGGGGGGAGTGGGGTACAGTACCTCGGTGGGGGGGAGAGTGGGGTACAGTACCTCGGTGGGGGGGGGAGTGGGGAATAGTACCTCGGTGGGGGGGAGTGGGGTACAGTACCTCGGTGGTGGTGGGGGGGGAGAGTGGGGTACAGTACCTCGGTGGTGGTGGGGGGGGAGTGGGGTACAGTGCCTCAGTGGTGGGGGGGAGTGGGGTACAGTACCTCGGTGGTGGTGGGGGGGAGTGGGGTACAGTGCCTCGGTGGTGGTGGGGGAGTGGGGTACAGTACCTCGGTGGTGGTGGTGGGGGAGTGGGGTACAGTACCTCGGTGGTGGTGGGGGGGGAGTTGGGTACAGTGCCTCGGTGGTGGGGGGGGAGTGGGGTACAGTACCTCGGTGGTGGTGGGGGGGAGTGGGGTACAGTACCTCGGTGGGGGGGGGAGTGGGGTACAGTGCCTCAGTGGTGGGGGGGAGTGGGGTACAGTACCTCGGTGGTGCGGGGGGGGGGAGTGGGGTACAGTACCTCGGTGGTGGGGGGGGAGTGGGGTACAGTACCTCGGTGGTGGGGGGGGAGTGGCGTACAGTACCTCGGTGGGGGGGGGAGTGGGGAATAGTACCTCGGTGGGGGGGGAGGAGTGGGGTACAGTGCCTCAGTGGTGGGGGGGAGTGGGGTACAGTGCCTCGGTGGGGGGGGAGTGGGGTACAGTGCCTCAGTGGTGGGGGGGAGTGGGGTACAGTACCTCGGTGGTGGTGGGGGGGAGTGGGGTACAGTACCTTGGTGGTGGGGGGGGGGAGTGGGGTACAGTACCTCGGTGGTGGGGGGGAGTGGGGTACAGTGCCTCGGTGGTGGGGGGGAGTGGGGTACAGTACCTCGGTGGGGGGGAGTGGGGTACAGTGCCTCGGTGGTAGGGGGGAGTGGGGTACAGTACCTCGGTGGTAGGGGGGAGTGGGGTACAGTGCCTCGGTGGTTGGGGGGGGGGAGTGGGGTACAGTACCTCGGTGGGGGAGGGGGAGAGTAGGGTACAGTACCTCAGTGGGGGGGGGGGAGTGGCGTACAGTGCCTCGGTGGTGGGGGAGAGTGGGGTACAGTGCCTCGGTGGTGGGGGGGGAGTGGGGTACAGTGCCTCGGTGGTGGGGGGGGAGTGGGGTACAGTGCCTCAGTGGTGGGGGGGGGGAGTGGGGTACAGTGCCTCGGTGGGGGGGGGAGTGGGGTACAGTACCTCGGTGTGGGGGGGGGAGTGGGGTACAGTACCTCGGTGTGGGGGGGGGAGTGGGGTACAGTACCTCGGTGGGGGGGGGAGTGGGGTACAGTACCTCGGTGGGGGGGGGGAGTGGGGTACAGTACCTCGGTGGGGGGGAGAGTGGGGTACAGTACCTCGGTGGGGGGGGGAGTGGGGAATAGTACCTCGGTGGGGGGGAGTGGGGTACAGTACCTCGGTGGTGGTGGGGGGGGAGAGTGGGGTACAGTACCTCGGTGGTGGTGGGGGGGGAGTGGGGTACAGTGCCTCAGTGGTGGGGGGGAGTGGGGTACAGTACCTCGGTGGTGGTGGGGGGGAGTGGGGTACAGTGCCTCGGTGGTGGTGGGGGAGTGGGGTACAGTACCTCGGTGGTGGTGGTGGGGGAGTGGGGTACAGTACCTCGGTGGTGGTGGGGGGGGAGTTGGGTACAGTGCCTCGGTGGTGGGGGGGGAGTGGGGTACAGTACCTCGGTGGTGGTGGGGGGGAGTGGGGTACAGTACCTCGGTGGGGGGGGGAGTGGGGTACAGTGCCTCAGTGGTGGGGGGGAGTGGGGTACAGTACCTCGGTGGTGCGGGGGGGGGGAGTGGGGTACAGTACCTCGGTGGTGGGGGGGGAGTGGGGTACAGTACCTCGGTGGTGGGGGGGGAGTGGCGTACAGTACCTCGGTGGGGGGGGGAGTGGGGAATAGTACCTCGGTGGGGGGGGAGGAGTGGGGTACAGTGCCTCAGTGGTGGGGGGGAGTGGGGTACAGTGCCTCGGTGGGGGGGGAGTGGGGTACAGTGCCTCAGTGGTGGGGGGGAGTGGGGTACAGTACCTCGGTGGTGGTGGGGGGGAGTGGGGTACAGTACCTTGGTGGTGGGGGGGGGGAGTGGGGTACAGTACCTCGGTGGTGGGGGGGAGTGGGGTACAGTGCCTCGGTGGTGGGGGGAGTGGGGTACAGTACCTCGGTGGGGGGGAGTGGGGTACAGTGCCTCGGTGGTAGGGGGGAGTGGGGTACAGTACCTCGGTGGTAGGGGGGAGTGGGGTACAGTGCCTCGGTGGTTGGGGGGGGGAGTGGGGTACAGTACCTCGGTGGGGGAGGGGGAGAGTAGGGTACAGTACCTCAGTGGGGGGGGGGGAGTGGGGTACAGTGCCTCGGTGCGGGGGGGGGAGTGGGGTACAGTACCTCGGTGGGGGTGGGGGAGTGGGGCACAGTGCCTCGGTGGTGGGGGGGGAGTGGGGTACAGTGCCTCGGTGGTGGGGGGGAGTGGGGTACAGTGCCTCGGTGGTGGGGGGGGCGGGGGGAGTGAGATACAGTGCCTCGGTGGTGGGGGGGGAGTGGGGTACAGTGCCTCGGTGGTGGGGGGGAGTGGGGTACAGTGCCTCGGTGGTGGGGGGGAGTGGGGTACAGTGCCTCGGTGGTGGGGGGGGCGGGGGGAGTGAGATACAGTACCTCGGTGGTGGGGGGTCGGGGGGAGTGAGATACAGTACCTCGGTGGTGGGGGGGGCGGGGGGAGTGAGATACAGTACCTCGGTGGTGGGGGGTCGGGGGGAGTGAGATACAGTACCTCGGTGGTGGGGGGTCGGGGGGAGTGAGATACAGTACCTCGGTGGTGGGGGGTCGGGGGGAGTGAGATACAGTACCTCGGTGGTGGCGGGGGCGGGGGGAGTGAGATACAGCACCTCGGTGGCGGGGGGAGTGAGATACAGTACTTCAGTGGTGGGGGGGTCGGGGGGTGTGGGGTACAGTACCCCAGGGCTCGGTGCCGGGATCTGTTTCTAATTTGCGTAGATGACTCGATGCAAAATGGTCAAAATTGCAGATGGCACCAAACTAGAAGTCAGTGGAATTGGAGAAGGTATATCAGAAAATATAAGAACATAAGAAATAGGAGCAGGAGTAGGCCATTCGGCCCTTCGAGCCTGCTCCGCCATTCAATGAGATCATGGCTGATCTTCTGCCTCAACTCCATTCACTCGCCCCATCGCCATATCCCTTTAAGCCCTTACTAGTCAGAAATCTATCGACTTCTGTTTTGAATATACCCAACGACTGAGCCTCCACAGCCCTCTGGGGTAGAGAATTCCAAAGATTCACCACCCTCTATGTGAAGAAATTTCTTCTCATCTCAATCCTGAATGGCCTACCCTTTATCTTGAGGCTGTGGCCCCTGGTTCTAGACACCCCAGTCAAGGGAAACATTCTCCCAGCATCCACCCTATCAAGCCCTGTAATAATTTTGTATGCTTCAATGAGATTCCCTCTCATTCTTCTGAATTCAAGAGAATACAGGCCTAGTTTACTCAATCTCTTCTCATACGACAGTCCCGCCATCCCAGGAATCAATCTCGTGAACCTTCGTTGCACTCCCTCTGTGGCAAGTATATCCTTCCTTAGGTAAGGAGACCAAAATTGTACACAGCACTCCAGGTGTGGTCTCACCAAGGCCCTATATAATTGGAGTAAGACTTCTTTACTCCTGTACTCAAATCCCCTTGTAATGAAGGCCAGCATACCATTTGCTTGCTGCACCTGCACATTCACTTTCAGTGACTCATGTACAAGGACACCCAGGTCCCTTTGAGCATCTGCATTCCCCAATCTTTCACCATTTAGGAAATACTTTGCCTTTCTGTTTTTTTCTACCAAAGTGGATAACTCCACATTTCACAGAATCACAGAATCCCCACAGTGCAGATAGAGGCCATTTCGGCCCATCGAGCCTGCACCGACACATATCCCACCCTATCCCCGTAACCCCACGTATTTAATCCCCCTAACACTAAGGGTCAATTTATCATAGCCAAATCAACCTAACCTAATATAATTTATCCACATTATATTCCATCTGCCATGTTCTCGCCCACTCACTGAGCCTGTCGAGATCCCCTTGAAGTCTCTTCACAACTGACACTGCCACCTAGCTTTGTATCATCAGCAAATTTGGAAATGTTACATTTAGTCCCCTCATCCAAATCATTGATATAGATTGTGAATAGCTGGGGCCCAAGCACCGATCCTTGCGGTACCCCACTAGTCACAGCCTGCCATCCTAAAAAAGACCCGCTTATCCCTACTCTTTGTTTTCTGTCTGTTAACCAATTCTCAATCCATGCTAGTATATTACCCCCAATTCCATGTGCCCTGACTTTGTTCACCAACCTCTTGTGTGGGACCTTATCGAAGGCCTTCTGAAAATCCAAATACACCACATCTACCGGTTCCCCTTTGTCTACTCCACTAGTTACATCCTCGAAGAACTCCAATACGTTTTCCTTTCATAAATCCATGTTGACTCTGCCCAATCTTACTATTAGTTTCTAAGTGCCCAGTTATTGCATCCTTTATAATAGATTCCAGCATTTTCCCAACTATTGATATGAGGCTAACAGGTCTGTAGTTCCCCGTTTTCTCTCTCCCTCCTTTCTTAAATAGCGGGGTTACATTTGCTATCCTCCAATCTGCAGGAACCGTTCCAGAATCTATAGAATTGTGGAAGATGACAACCAATGTGTCCACTATCCCAATGGCCACCTCTTTCAAAATGCATTGGATGAAATAAGTGGACAGAACAATGACAGATGAAATTCACCGTGGAAAAGTGTTAAGTGCTAAATATAGGAAGGAAATGTTTACGATGTGCATGTTTCTTAAATGGTGTTGAGGTCTCTGAGGATGAATCTGAAAGAAACTTGGGAGTCTCTGTGGACTCGACACTGAGCAGGTCCAACCATCCCAGGAAGCATTGTCGAAACACTTGGATTGCCCAGTAAGGGGGAGGATCTCTCTGAGGGATAAAGTATGATGGACTGAATGGCCTTCCTCACCTGTCACTGTCTTGTGACTTGTCTGTGTTGCATTTTTCATTGTAGATGTATTATAGAACAGGAGGTCGTCAATCAGCCCATCACAGCTATACTGGTGCTAGCTCTTCAGCTGAAGCAACCTTCTGCAATCCCATTTCCCTGTGTCCTTTTACAGTTTTCACTTTCAATCCACTTCTCACTTTAGCTGATGTTACAATCTCTGCCACAATAGCCATTCTCTCTCTCTCTCTCTCTCCAGATATCCTGTTTTGAGCTTACTGTCATTATTATGGTATGATTAGGTTGTAGTTTTTAGACTGGTTTGGGAAGTGAATGTTTGGTGTAGAGCTACACTTCAATGGTCTCAACGTAAATCCCAAATATATAGATGCAGTTCGGTGCTGTGATACAGGAGGGGAGGAGCAGATCCGAGGTTTCCGTAGGAGGGTGAGCTAGATGATCTCCAGCGTCTGTCCTTCAGTTTTGTGATCTTTGTGTTGCGGGGATGGATGAGGTGCGTCTTTGCTTGTCAGTGCGGAGTACATGGAGCGTGCTATATATATCAGCAGCAGACTGTGCATCGTGTACACTTCAGAATTGTCAGAATATTGAAACTGGGTGGCTATGAAATCTCAACTTTTAATATTGTAATCCATAAAATTATATTGCACATTACAAGTTTTACTGGATGTTTTATATTTGTGCGCAGTGCAGCTAATGCTTTTGATTGGAAAATCATCTTTAGATCAGGCTGCAGAGCACAGGATGGAGGTAATTGGATTAGCTGTGAAGAGGCACAAAAAGTTCCTTTGAAGAGATTAAACTGACTGACAATTTTATAATTAAACTCTCCCAAACAATGACCGAGAGAGAGAAAGCTTGCCAGTCAGAATCAACTAGCAACTACTTGAAAACCACTAGAGTTGACACAGGGTGCATTTTGGAGGATGATCGCTCTATTTACTGAAATTAAATAAATTTTCTTACGAGAAGGCATTTAATGAGGTTGCTTGCAGACGGTGGGAGGGCTGTGGCAGCAGGTTGTGTAAAGCCAATACCACGAGGGGGGCATTATCTGAGACAATGGCTCTGCATCCTGTTCTGGGTTCATTACGATTTGACTTTGCTTTTAGTCCTTTAATTGGTTTAGTGGGTCTAATGAGACTCTTGGAATGGAAGTTTGTTTTGGGGATATTTTGCCTTTTATTTCTGTCTAAAGCTTTTGGTGAGCATTAAAGTATTAGCTGCCGGTCACCCACTCATTAATGAAACGTAACTCTTATTTTTCAGGGAGCAGATAATTAAGCCAATGAGAGTTAAGCCGGACGGCACGATGGGTCCATTGGAGGAAGTAGCTAACGAGTACACCAGCGATCACGATTCCACTTCAGATTCCGATCAGAACGCCTAGTCGTGTAACTGGAATCCCTTTACGAAACTCTGCCTTTCTTTAATGGTGCTCAAATAATTATTTTCACAGGATGTGTATGCCAGAAAAAAGGGTTTCCAGCATGGAACGCAGATAGTCCATTAGATCATCTCTTTAACGCTGCTGACAGCTGTACAGAGAAAGATCAAGCAAAGGCCTTATCTGCAGAGGACATTTTGTGTTTATTTCCTTTGCACCAAGTTTATTCTGTTGTTTGTAAAGCAAGAGCACATTCAATTTCCAATATCGTCTAGTTCTATAACCAGTACCATGAACAGTGCACACTGCCCAGGAAGTACATTTCCCACACCTGCGTTGGAGTTGGAATGTAAGGAATGCAGTCCTGGATGGATCTGCACAGGGAACCAGTATGAGCAGGACATAGTCAGTGTGTTAGATCAGATGGTTCTCTCTCTCTCTCCAGAGAGAGCGAGGCGACTGTTCCAGAATTACTGCTGTACGTGAGACCTACAGAAACATGCTTCACTTTATACATTAAGTTATCCGGCATACTGAAATTATTCCCCAAACCCTATCCCGTCTAAATTTTAAGAACTTGCATTTATATAGTGCCTTTCAGGACATTTCAAAGCACGTCACAACCAACATTCCCTCTAAGCTGCATGGCTCTTTGCCGGTCCCACGCAGCCTGGGACTGGCTTTACCAATGTGAAATTTTGCGCATGCACGAAACTTTGAATGGGCCGTGCAGCCCGTTAAAGGGGCCGCGCACCCAAAAAAAATTAGAGGGAACATTGGTCACAACCAATTCACTACTTCCGAAGTGTAGTCACTGCTGTTATGTAGGTAAACAGAACAGCCATTTTGCACACAGCAAGATCCCACAAATGAGATGAATGACCAGTTAATCTGTTTTAGGTGCGCTATTAAGGGATGAATGTTGGTCAGGACACCGGGAGAATGCTCTGCTCTTCGAAACATTGAGATATATAGCTGCTTTCTTAAAAATAAATGGGACCACAGGATTTAAAACTGGTGGCAGGAGGAATGATCTGACTTAATAATTCTAAAAATGGGTAGAAGGAGCAGCAGGATGATGGGATGTGAGTCCATACCTGCTGTTCTCCGTGTGGCGAGCTCGTGAACTGGATTGTACCATTGTGGGGAAAGCCTAAATCTGGGCTGGATGTCTCCTTCCAGTCAGGAAAGAATTTAAATGTGATTAAATATAACAGATTAAATAGTGTATGTTTCAGAATTCGAAGGTTTGAGAATATATATATCAAATGTGTATAGTGGCCAACAGAAAGGATATCGGCTTAAATTCAACATACAAGTTAATGAAATTGTATGAAAAGCATGCATCGAGCAGCATTTACTGCATGTGTTCATGATTAGTGCAAAACACTACATTAGGCAATAGTTTAAACAAAGCTCATAAACTTCATAACTTTTAAGAGCTTGAATTGGAAATGGGAAGCTTTTGTTTGAGTTAGGGCATTTATAAATCCTGAAATTCAGCTTTTTAAAAAAAAAACTGATTCTTAACGTTTAAATAATCAGATTTCTTGTCATTTGTATTCTGCAAAAAGAGCACGCTGTAACTGAAAGGAAGGAAGACAGCTTTGTTATAGTGCAGTTGTACAATGAAAAAATATTACCTCTCAATGTCGGCCTCCTCGTGGATTAACGGATTCTCTGGAGTATCCCGATGATTCTATAATAACAACTAATGTTTCCTGATTGGATCGAATTAGCTTTGGGTGAATCTATTTCAGGGAGGCTTTTCTATTATCAGAAATTTACTGCCAAATATGCTCAATGTTAATCACTGGCTGTTGTAATCTTCAGCATCTAAAAGCAAGCTTTGATTGTAGTGGAAACTGCACCTGGCGCAGATAGAAAACTTGCATCTGTGGAACTTTCAATACTTTTTATAATTTGATTGGAATTGAGGTTTGGGAATCTGGCCTCCTTCAGTACTTTACATATTTACACCCTGTTGTATTATATAAACAAATAAAGTGATTATTAAAATATAGATTAGTCCAGTACAGTGGATAGCTTCAGCTGAAGAGTGGCACAGGCACGATGGGCCGAATGGACACCACCTGTGCTGCAATTTCTATGATTATTTCTATCTGCAATTTCAGAGGCAGTGGACATATCTGCATTGAATCTCTAAGCAACATGTGCTGTTGTTTTAAATACAGAGATTCTCACATTTCTCAAGAATGTATGTTTTAAAATATAAATCATCGAAATTGTTCGACTTACAACTGAATTGCTAAACAGTAAAAAGGACAAAAATGCACTGGATGTGGCTATTGTAGCCTTTTCATAGAATCCTAGAATGATACAGCACAAAAGGAGGCCATTTGGCCTATCGTGCCTGTGCCTTTTGCTCTCTCCGAGGAAAGTGACTTTAATTGGTAAAGAGGAAGGATGCTAGTTTCATTTGCTACTGTTGCATCTACACACAGTGCTTACCTTAAAAATAATTTCTACTGGGTTCTGTCCAGGTTTATTCAAAGAATTCCCATTGGGTTTCTTAGTGTCTACTCTATCAAAACCCACAAAGAGAGTGTGTTTCTACTTGTGGGGAAGAGCAAAACTAGAGGCCATCAATATAAGATAGTTAGTCACCAAGAAATCAAATAGAGAATTCAGGAGAAACTTCTTTCCCCAGAGAGTGGTGAGAATGTGGAACTCGCTACCACAGGGAGTGGTTCAAGCGAATAGTATAGATGCATTTAAGGGGAGGCTGGATAAGCATGAGGGAGAAGGGAATGGAGGGTTATGCTGATAAGTTAGATGAGGAAAGACGGGAGGAGGCTCGAGTGGAGCATAAACGCCGGCATGGACTGGTTGGGCCGAATGGCCTGTTTCTGTGCCGTATATCCTATGTAATCCTATATGTAATTAAAAAAACACCGCGGTAGCTATTTTAATTTTTATAGTTGACCCCTTTAACAGCGAGACTGCTTTCAATAGCATGTAGCAATCCTGCACACAAGGGCCATTTTACTGCACCCCGCTTCTTGTCGGGAGCCGAGTCTGGCCACAATGCGAGTTGTTAACTATGGATTTGTGATGTGCGCTTGGGGGGCGGTGATGGAGGGTGTAAAGTTACAGCCCAATTCATTCTTCAGAGCATGCATCCATCAGATAAAATAGGTGGTATTGGTTGGTTAGAGTTATTGGAACAGGAGGAGGCCATTCAGCTCCTCGAGCTAGTTCCACCATTCCCCTAATACCCTTGCCTTGCCTAACAAAAGATCTATCCATCTCAGTTTTGAAATTTTCAATTGACCCCCCGGCCTCAACATGTCCTTGAAGAATTGCAAGAACGAAGATTTTCACTGAACGGCATGGAGGAGCTGGAACTGATTTAGTCTTTGAACTAGGGAAGAGCTGGAGCTTCTGATCTGAAGGTAGTTGAATATAAACAGAAGAAACAAGAGTGGAGAGCGTTAACCGAGCAGGAGATCCCTGGGGAAATCCGAGTTAATGAAAAAACTCAGGGAAAAGCCATCAATTACAGCAAAACCTGAACTGTGCATGTAGTTTGCTCCCATTCGATGAACAGAGTATGGGTGAGAGGTAGCTTGTTTAGGAGTGTATGCTGCCAAAACTTTGAAAATGTCCAAGGCCCTGACAGAAGATTCACCAAAACGCACCATTCCAGAAATGCATAACAGGCGGTAAGGTCACCAGTGCCATGCAGAAAATGGCCATGGCAAGCTAGAATCTTTCAGGAGTAATGGAAAGAAAGAACTTAGATTTCTATAGCGCCTTCCATGATCTCAGGATGTCCCAAAGCACTTTACAGTCAATGAAGTACTTTGAATTGTGGTCACTGTTGTAATGGAGGAAACATTACAATTGGACAATATGACAGTTAATGAAGTTTCCTTAACTTGAGGTAGTGGGTAGTGGAAGGGTCTGAAAAGTTACGTTTCAGGGGAAGGATAAACTGGAGAACACTGCTGAGGGGAGGAAGAAGAAAGATGTAATGGGAGTATTGGGGTAAAAGACTAAAGAAGTAAAATTAACTGCTGAAGTTGCAAAAAGACCAGAATTAATGCTTCTTTTCAACAAAGTGGTGTTTGTTTAGTAGCTGGAGTAGTGTATTTACAGAGGTTTATATGAACAGATCTGAAGATAGCTCTGAGGGAGCAAGTGATACTGAAATTCAGTCGGATGAAGCATAATAAATTCAAATTCCTTCTGCTAAATGTGCTAATTTTGTCAAATGTAATGATCTTGTGGAATAAAAGTGCTACAGTGACCAATCACATTTTAATTTGCTTCCCTTATATTCACTACACTTTGTGTTGGAAGATTAAATGGATCAACCTTCTGGTTCTTCTCATATGAAGAATTCTTTAATGTGTGGCAGAAGTAGGCCACTCAGCCCCTCGAGCCTGTTACACCATTCAATGAGATCATGGCTGATCTGTATCTTAACTCCATCTACCCGCCTTGGTTCCATATCCCTTAATACCCTTGCTTAACAAAAATCTATTGATCTCAGTTTTGAAATTTTCAATTGACCCTCAGCTTCAACCAATGTTTTAGACTCCTCCATCACCATCTCTGGGTATGTCCTCTCCCACCAGCAAGACAGACCCACCAGAGGGGGCGGCACAGTGGTATACAGTAGGGAGGGAGTGGCCGTGGGAGTTCTCAACATTGACTCCGGACCCCATGAAGTCTCATGGCTTCAGGTCATGCATGGGCAAGGAAATCTGCTAATTACCACCTACCACCCTCCCTCAGCTGATGAATCAGTGCTTGTCCATGTTGAACACCACTTGGAAGAAGCACAGAGGGTAGCAAGGGCACAGAATGTATTCTGGGTGGAAAACTTCAATGTCCATCACCAAGAGTGGCTCGGTAGCACCACTACTGATCGAGCTGGCCGAGTCCTGAAGGACATAGCTGCCAGACTTGAATACAACTGGAGAAAAACTAGTTTTTCACATTTAAACAAATCAAATCAAACTGCTTTGGAAAATTTCACCATAGCAACCACAACTCCAAGGTTAAATTTTAGACTGAAACTTAATCTTTTGTTAAACAAACTTTTTGTTGTTCTCCTCAGTTTTTACACACCAACTTTACTTAAATTGTAGTTCAAAGTGTTTTTTCCAATTCTTGGGGCACAATCTTATTCGCACACTCTTAAAACTTCCAAAATCCAAGACAAGACAAAAGTTTTAAACGCTTTTAACACAGAGAAGTGGGTGGAGCTAAAACAAACATAACAGAATCTTTTAAAGACAGACTTTTCAGACAAAAGGAATACTGTAACTTCTTAAACATTTATAGTCAGGAAAACTTTCACACTTTAACACACACTTTCACAAAAGAAAATTCTGGAATTTCAGTTTGTAAGGTTCCTTAACTCAGCAATCTTGTGTTTTATTTGCCTCGGCACAGACATTAATAACTTCCATGTTGGTAAAACTTTAGGTTTCTCTCTTTTTTTAAATTGGCGTCTCAGCAACTTCGGGGTTACTTGAGTTCTAGTTAGGACACGAACTGGTTTCTCAATATATGCGGAACCGTCCAGCGGGGGTTTTCCATGTTACTGCTGACATAGGCTACGGGGGCAGCTGTAGGAGGAGGTGGTCAGGGAGGATATAATCCTCCCTCAGACGGTTTGCACCCTGGGCCTGTCTGTCTAGGACCTCGGCAATCCTTTGCAAAGTGTCCCACCTTTCCGCAGGGGTCCCTCAACTACATGCACTGGCCTCTCTGCTGTTGGTTCCTGAACCTGAGTTTTAGCGTAGGCCCATGCAGCGTTAGCGTCTCTTAAAAGGTCTGTCCATTGCGAGTTGTGGCTGACAGTGTGTCCTAAGGCTGCTCGCAGTGAGGCCTGAATATTCTTTAGGTATATCTTCTTAAATGCTGTCTCATTTTTCCTGTTTAAGACATTATCACTGGGGCGTGACTGCATCATCTCAAACAGTGTACAACCGATCCCCGAATGCAGCAGGGGTCTCATCAGGCCCTTGTTGAGACTGGTTTAATTTCTGAACCAGATCAATAGTGTCCAAGCCCAGAGCTGTTTGGAAAGTTGTGATTAAGTTATTCAGGGGGTTCCTCACATTAAAGGCCATGAAGGGGAGACTAGTTCATAGGTCCGGGGTCAGGGCAGACAGTATAACATTTTTCATGTCACTATCCTCAAGATTAGGATGGTAATTCCGGAACCCCACTATACGTTGCCTTAGCTCTATGGGGCATGTTCGTGGGTTAACTGGTCCGAATTGCTGGACATATGCCTGTAGTTCGACATAGTTCAGGGGCTGGGATCGTTCATAAGTACCCGCCCACAGCATTCCCGGGTGAGCTACCGCTGGTTGTGCTCCTGCTTGTGCCTGGACACCGTCAGCAGCTGGTGGCGCGTTCGGAATCACTTGGGTGCGAGTCAGAACATTAACTGGGGCTTTAACAGGTGCAGGCTCGTCCACTGAGGTTTTTAATGATATTATCAGTATAGGCTGGGGGCCTCTTAGCCAGGTCGATGGTGGCATATGAGACGGGCACCTCTTGGGAAGGGGGTAGCAAGGGAGGATATAGTTCTCCACTTAACTCCTCACATTCTTTATCATAACTCACGGGGGGCGGGGGGGTCTACTCCCGTGACTGCCGCTATTACAGCCCGTTGTTTTCCAACTGTTGTATAGTAATATGACACTGCCCGTGGTCCAACTCCCTTTGGGGGCGCTGAAGAGCCTCTCTTAGGGCTCCTCGTGAATCATTTAATTGTCTGGTAAGACAGTCATTGTCTTTTGTTAAGGAGGCTACCTGACACCGAGCCTCCTCAAGAATCTGCAATGCAGCGCTGGCGTGAACTGCATTAATGCTCTGTTGCTGCATTATTGCTGTCGAAGCACCGACCCGGCCCTGAAGAACTTCAATCTTACTTTTTAACTCTACAACCTCTTTTTCCCATTTTAACTTCTCGCCTGTTAACGTTTTTGTTATCTCCGTTACCATTCGATTCTCTTCGATCAGCCGTAGCTTGTCTTTTTCTAATTTATCCTGATTGTCCTCTAACTTGGTTTTAACCTTTGTTAGACATTCTACTACTAACATCTGTAACTGTGCATCCTCGCACTTCTTCATTAACTTCGTTTTAAAGTCTACAAAAAAATTCTCACTCGACATTCTGCTGTATGTTAAAGAGACGCTATCTGTTAGAGAACCTAACTTTCCACAAGGACTTTCGTTGATCAGACGAAAATCCAAGCGCCTGCCTTATGCACAATGGACCTGGTTTCAGTTAATAGTCACAGCCCCACATTGGGCACCAATTGTAGCTTTTAAAAGCTCCTTATAATAATTTGTCCATGACTACACAAACCACTCTGGGTCCAGGTATATTGTGTATCAGTAAAACAGGTTTATTCAGCATTAAACATCCAGTACAAAGAAGTAATACTTAACAAGAAGATAGTCACGGTCTGTTCATTGAACCCCAGCATTCCTTCCGAGTGACTGTGGCGCGGCCTCTTTATTCTCTTGCTGTGTTCTGTTGACTGAAGCTTCTCAACCTCTGGTTTCGTGCTGCCTTCAGTGTTCAATAGCTGTTCCTTTATACCTTTTCTTTCCCCTTCAAAATACATAGCAACTTGCAGCTGCTTGGGCGATCTCACCATTCTGACCTTCACAAGTATGGTCTATGATTCCCTCCCCTTTTCTGCTGTGAGCTTTACAGAACATCCTCGAGGTGTTTTCTAAACAGTTTGTCTATTCTGCAGCTTCTTCAATGAAGGCTGTGTCCAACTTCTATCTCTCTTCCATAACATTACCGAATTCCATGCCTCCTACTAGCTCTGGGTTTACTTAACACAACATTCCATTACTTCAGTAATTTATAACAGAGGTTTTTAGTCAGGCTGGCATAATTTCCCATCCTGCTTTGGTCATAGAGCCAGAGTTATACAGCACAGAAAGAGGCCCTTCGGCCCATCGTGTCCGTGCCGGCCATCAAGCCCTGTCTATTCTAATCCCATTTTCCAGCACTTGGTCCGTAGCCTTGTAATGCTATGGCGTTTCAAGTGCTCATCTAAATGCTTCTTGAATGTTGTGAGGGTTCCTGCCTCTACCACCCTTTCAGGCAGTGAGTTCCAGATTCCAACCACCCTCTGGGTGAAAAAGTTTTTCCTCAAATCCCCTCTAAACCTCCTGCCCCTTACCTTGAAACTATGCCCCCTGGTTATTGACCCCTCTACTAAGGGGAAAAGTTCCTCTCTATCTACCCTATCTATGCCCCTCATAATTTTGTACACCTCAATCAGGTCCCTCCTCAGCCTTCTCTGCTCTAAGGAAAACAACCCCAGCTAGTCCAGTCTCTCTTCATAGCTGAAGCGCTCCAGCCCAGGTAACATCCTGGTGAATCTCCTCTGCACCCTCTCCAATGCAATCACATCCTTCCTATAGTGTGGCGACCAGAACTGCACACAGTATTCCAGCTGTGGCCTAACTAGCATTTTGTACAGCTCCATCATAACCTCCCTGCTCTTACATTCTATGCCTCGGCTAATGAAGGCAAGTATCCCATATGCCTTTTTAACCACCTTATCTACCTGTCCTGCTGCCTTCAGGGATCTATGTACATGCACACCAAGGTCCTTCTGATCCTCTGTCCTTCCTAGGGTCCTACCATTCATTGTGTATTCCCTTGCCTTGTTAGTCATCCCAAAATGCATCACCTCACACTTTTCAGGGTTAAATTCCATTTGCCACTGTTTTGCCCATCTAACCAATCCGTCTATATCGTCCTGTAGCCTAAGGCTTCCCTTCTCGCTATTTACCACCCCACCAATTTTCGTGTCATCTGCGAACTTACTGATCATACCTCCTACATTCATATCTAAATCATTAATGTACACTACAAACAGCAAAGGACCCAGCACCGATCCCTGCAGTACACCACTGGACACAGGCTTCCAGTCACAAAAACAACCTTCGACCATTACCCTCTGCCGCCTGCCACTAAGCCAATTTTGGATCCAATGTGCCAAGTTGCCCTGGATCCCATGGGCTCTTACCTTCTTGACCAGTCTCCCATGTGGGACTTTGTCAAAAGCCTTACTGAAGTCCATGTAGACCACATCAACTGCACTACCCTCATCCACACACCTAGTCACCCCCTCGAAAAATTAAATCAAATTGGTCAGACATGATCTCCCCCTGACAAAGCTATGCTGACTATCCTTGATTAATCCTTGCCTCTCCAAGTGGAGACTAATTCTGTCCCTCAGAATTTTTTCCAATAATTTCCCTACCACTGATGTTAGGCTCACTGGCCTGTAATTCCCTGGTTTATCCCTACTACCCTTCTTGAATAATGGTACTACGTTAGCTGTTCTCCAGTCCTCTGGCACCGCCCCTGTGGCCAGAGAGGTTCTGAAAATTTGTGTCAGAGCCCCTGCAATCTCCTCCCTTGCCTCACACAGCAGCCTGGGATACATCTCGTCTGGGCCTGGGGATTTATCCACTTTTAAGCCTGCTAAAACCACTAGTACCTCCTCCCTCTCAATACTAATTTGTTCAAGTATATCACAATCCCCCTGCCTGATTTCTATGCCTACATCGTCCTTCTCCATAGTGAACACAGATGCAAAATATTCATTTAAAACCCCACCTACATCTTCTGGCTCTACACACAGATTGCCACTTTGGTCCCTAATGGGCCCTACTCTTTCCCTGGTTATCCTCTTGCCCTTAATATACTTATAAAACACCTTGGGATTTTCCTTAATTTTGCCTGCCAGTGTTATTTCATGCCCCCTCTTCGCTCTCCTAATTTCTTTTCTAAGTACCCCCTTGCACTTTCTGTACTACTCTAGGGCTTCCACTGTTTTTAGTCCTTTGTATCTGCCAAAAGCCTTCCTTTTTTTCCTAATCCATTCTTGTATATCCCTTGACATCCAGGGTTCCCTGGGCTTGTTGGTCCCACCCTTGACCTTTACGGGAACATGTTGCCGTTGTACTCTCTCTATTTCCTTTCTGAAAGACTCCCACTGCTCTGATGTGGATTTTCCTACAAGTAGCTGATCCCAGTCCACTTTGGCCAGATTCTGCCTTATCATATTAAAATCGGCCTTCCCCCAATTTAGAACCTTTATTTCCGGTCCATCTTTGTCCTTTTCCATTACTACCTTAAATCTCACCGAATTATGGTCACTGTCACCAAAATGCTCTCCTACTAACACTTCTACCACTTGCCCAGCTACATTCCCTAGAATTAAGTCCAGTACCGCCCCCTCTCTTGTAGGACTTTCTACATGCTGGCTGAAAAAGCTCTCCTGGATGCACTTTAAGAATTCCGCACCCTCTAAGCCTTTCACACTCTGACTATCCCAGTTAATATTGGGGAAGTTGAAATCCCCTACTATTATTACCCTATTATTTCTACACTTCTCTGAGATTTGCCTACATATCTGTTCCTCTATCTCCCCCTGACTGTTTGGGGGCCTATAGTACACTCCCAGCAAAGTGCTTGCCCCCTTTTTGTTTTTAAGTTCTACCCATATGGCCTCATTAGAGGAACCTGCTAAGATATCATCCCTCCTTACAGCAGTAATTGACTCCTTGATTAATATTGCGACACCCCCTCCTCTTTTACACCCCCCTCTGTCTCGCCTGAAGATTCTATATCCCGGAATATTGAGCTGCCAGTCCTGCCCCTCCCTCAACCATGTCTCTGTGATAGCAACAATATCGTACTCCCTTGTGTTCATCAACACCTTCAATTCATCTGCCTTACTTGCAAGACTCCTTGCATTAAAATAAATGCCATCCAGCCTTGCCATACTCCCTTGTGCCGTTATATATTTGCTCTGCCTTCCAGGCTGACTTGTTTTTTTCCTCTATATTTGGCTGTGCATCACCCCCTACTATAGCTCCACTCCGTATCCCATCCCCCTGCCAAGTTAGTTTAAACCCCCCCCCCAACAGTACATGCAACCCTCTCCGCAAGGATGTTGGTCCCGTTCCAGTTCAGGTGCAACCCGTCCAACTTGTACAGGTCCCACCTTCCCCAGAAGCAGACCCAGTGATCCAGGAAACTAAAGCCCTCCCTCCTGCACCAACTCTTTAGCCACGCATTCATCTGATCTATCCTCCTATTCCTATACTCACTAGCACGTGCCACCGGGAGTAATCCAGAGATTACAACCTTTGAGGTCCTGCTTTTTAATCTGCTACCTAGCTCCCTAAATTCTTGTTGCAGGACCTCATCCCTCTTTCTACCCATGTCGTTGGTACCAATGTGAACCACGACCTCTGACTGTTCGCCCTCCCCCTTCAGAATGCCCTGCAGCTGTTCAGTGACATCCTTGACCCTGGCACCAGGGAGGCAACATACCATCCTGGAGTCACGTCTGCGGCCACAGAAACGTCTATCTGTTCCCCTTACGATAGAATCCCCTATCACTATTGTTCTCCCACTATTTTTCCTCCACTCCTGTGCAGCTGAGCCACTCGTAGTGCCATGGACTTGGCTCTTGCTGCATTCCCCTGAGAAACCATCTCCCCCATCAGTATCCAAAACAGAAAATCTGTCGGAGAGGGAGATGGACCCAGGGGTCTTCTGCACTACCTTCCTAGTTCTTTTACTCTGTCTGGCGGTCACCCATTTCCTGTCTGCCTGTGCACTCTTTACCTGCGGTGTGACCACCTTGTTAAACGTGCTATCCACGAAGATCTAAACCATTCGCCATTTTACACAGGCTTTTTATGTTTTTAACAGACAATTTCACATATTATAGTTATACAAAAATGGTTATAGAATCTTAATAATGTTTACTAAATCCTACAGGTACACTCTATCCTACAAGTGACTGCCCTCGACATCAAGGCAGCATTTGACCGAGTGTGGCATCAAGGAGCCCTAGTAAAACTGAAGTCAATGGGAATCAGGGGGAAAACTCTCCACTGGCTGGAGTCATCCCTAGCACAAAAAAGAAGATGGTTGTGGTTGTTGGAGGCCAATCATCTCAGTCCCAGGACATCGCTGCAGAAGTTCCTCAGCACAGTATCCTAGGCCCAACCATCTTCAGCTGCTTCATCAATGACCTTCCCTCCATCATAAGGTCAGAAGTGGGAATGTTCGCTGATGACTGCACAGTGTTCAGTTCCATGCGCAACTCCTCAGATAATGAAGCAGTCCGTACCCACATGCAGCAAGACCTGGACGACATTCAGGCTGATAAGTGGCAAGTAACATTCGCGCCACACAAGTGCCAGGCAATGACTATCTCCAACAAGAGAGAGTCTAACCACCGCCCCTTGACATTCAGCGACATCACCATCGCCAAATCCCCCACCATCAACATCTTGGGGGTCATCATTAACCAGAAATTTAACTGGACCAGCCACATAAATACAGTGGCTACAAGAGCAGGTCAGAGGCTGGGTATTCTGCGACGAGTGTTTCACCTCCTGTCTCCCCAAAGCCTTTCCACCATCTACAAAGCACAAGTCAAGAGTGTGATGGAATACTCTCTACTTGCCTGGATGAGTGCAGCTCCAACAACACTCAAGAAGCTCGAAACCATCCAGGACAAAGCAGCCCGCTTGATTGGCAGCCTATCAACCAACTTAAACATTCACTCCCTCCACCACTGGTGTACCGTGACTGCAGTGTATACCATCTACAAGATGCACTGCAGCAACTCATCAAGGCTTCTTCGGCAGCACTTCCACCATCTAGAAGTCACGATGCGGAGATGCCGGTGTTGGACTGGGGTGGACAAAAATGAGAAGTCGCACAACGCCAGGTTATAGTCCAACAGTTTTATTTGAAATCACAAGCTTTCGGAGCTGCTGCTCCTTCGTCAGGTGAAGTGAAGAGATACAGAATCGCCAAAGCATATATAGATAGAGAACAATGCATGTGTACCTTACAATGGTAGACGACTAAATTTAATCATCCTGACTGTTTATCTGCCGAGGTGTGACAAAAGGCAATCAGGTCAGCCAGGAAGGTACCACATCAAAGACATAGCAAGATACAACTGAGACAATGAGGTGGAGTTACAGGGGGTCTAACGTGTCAAAAGCTGCAGTCAGTATGTAAAACAATAAACTTTAAAATTTTTACTTTTTTACTGGGAATCACATCTGTGAACAAGCCAACGACGACTCGAGTCTGGATCACGTCATGTATCGTGCCATAAACCCAAGATCCCGGTTGAGACCGTCCTCATGAGTGCGGAACTTGGCTATCAGTTTCTGCTCGATGATTTTGCGTTGTCGTGTGTTTCTAAGGCCGCCTTGGAGAACGCTTACCCGCAGATCCGAGGCTGAATGTCCTTGACTGCTGAAGTGTTCCCCGACTGGGAGGGAACACTCCTGCCTGGTGATTGTTGCGCGGTGTCCGTTCATACGTTGTCTCAGTGTCTGCATGGTCTCGCCGATGTACCATGCCGCGGTGCATTCTTTCCTGCAACGTATGAGGTAGACAACGTTGGCCGAGTCACATGAGTATGTACCATGTACCTGGTGGGTAGTGTCCTCACGTGTGATGATGGTATCTGTGTTGATGATCTGGCATGTCTTGCAGAGGTTGCCGTGGCAGGGTTGTGTGGTGTCGTGGTCGCTGTTATCCTGAAAGCTGGGTAATTTGCTGCGAACGATGGTACTTCTGAGGTTAGGCGGCTGTTTGAAGGCAAGTAGTGGAGGCGTGGGGATGGCCTTAGCGAGGTGTTCGTCGTCATCGATGACATGTTGAAGGCTGCGAAGAACATGGCGTAGTTTCTCCGCTCCGGGGAAGTACTGGATGACGTAGGGTACCCTGTTGGTTGTGTCCCGTGTTTGCCTTCTGAGGAGGTCTATGCGATTTTTCGCTGTGGCCCGTCGGAACTGTCGATCGATGAGTCGAGCGTCATATCCCGTTCTTACGAGGGCGTTTTTCAGCGTCCGTAGGTGTCCATCGCATTCCTCCTCATCTGAGCAGATCCTGTGTATTCGCAGGGCTTGTCCATAGGGGATGGCTTCTTTAACGTGGTTAGGGTGGAAGCTGGAGAAGTGGAGCATCGTGAGGTTGTCCGTGGGCTTGCGGTAGAGTGAAGTGCTGAGGTGTCCGTCTTTGATGGAGATTCGTGTGTCCAGGAATGAAACCGATTCTGAGGAGTAGTCCATGGTGAGTTTGATGGTGGGATGGAACTTGTCAGAAGTACCATCGTTCGCAGCAAATTACCCAGCTTTCAGGATAACAGCGACCACGACACCACACAACCCTGCCACGGCAACCTCTGCAAGACATGCCAGATCATCAACACAGATACCATCATCACACGTGAGGACACTACCCACCAGGTACATGGTACATACTCATGTGACTCGGCCAACGTTGTCTACCTCATACGTTGCAGGAAAGAATGCACCGCGGCATGGTACATCGGCGAGACCATGCAGACACTGAGACAACGTATGGACGGACACCGCGCAACAATCACCAGGCAGGAGTGTTCCCTCCCAGTCGGGGAACACTTCAGCAGTCAAGGACATTCAGCCTCGGATCTGCGGGTAAGCGTTCTCCAAGGCGGCCTTAGAAACACACGACAATGCAAAATCATCGAGCAGAAACTGATAGCCAAGTTCCGCACTCATGAGGACGGTCTCAACCGGGATCTTGGGTTTATGGCACGATACATGACGTGATCCAGACTCGAGTCGTCGTTGGCTTGTTCACAGATGTGATTCCCAGTAAAAAAGTAAAAATTTTAAAGTTTATTGTTTTACATACTGACTGCAGCTTTTGACACGTTAGACCCCCTGTAACTCCACCTCATTGTCTCAGTTGTATCTTGCTATGTCTTTGATGTGGTACCTTCCTGGCTGACCTGATTGCCTTTTGTCACACCTCGGCAGATAAACAGTCAAGATGATTAAATTTAGTCGTCTACCATTGTAAGGTACACATGCATTGTTCTCTATCTATATATGCTTTGGCGATTCTGTATCTCTTTACTTCACCCGACGAAGGAGCAGCAGCTCCGAAAGCTTGTGATTTCAAATAAAACTGTTGGACTATAACCTGGTGTTGTGCGACTTCTCATTTTTGACCATCTAGAAGGGCAAGGGCAGCAGGTGCATGGGAACACCACCACCTGCAAGTTCCCCTCCAAGTCAAACATCATGCTGACTTGGAAATATATTGTAGTGCCTTCATCGTTGCTGGGTCAAAATCCTGGAACTCCCTCCCTAACAGCACTCTGGGGAGTACCTTCACCACACGGACTGCAGCGGTTCAAGGCGGCAGCTCACCACCACCTTCTCAAGGGCAACCAGAGATGGGCAATAAATACTGGCCTTGCCAGCGACGCCCACATCCCAAGAATAAATAAAAAGGTGCGGTGCCCAGAACTGAACACAGTTACACCAGACGTGGTCTAACAGGGCCATAGATTTAATACTACATTTGTGAATATAATTTTATTAAATTAAAATAGATATACAAGGTGTGCAAAATTATAAAAGTAAACTTTTATACTTATATAAATTTCTACAGTTCATTCATTTCAGACCTAATCCATACACTTGTCTGATGTTAATCAGCTTAGTATCAATCATACTTATTTGAGGTAGGAAATAAATCACAAACAAAATACACATTAGAAACTACATTGCCTACTATCAATATGAAATGTTCAAAAGTGCTGAAACCATTGGGAAATAGTGAGGAAGAGATGAAGTATTGCATTGAAGAGAGAACTTGCAACGGTCTCCAATATATAATGTAAATCAAATCAGTTAGAATCATGGATCCCAACCATCTTCTTGCCTAATGAAAGTTGCTTTTATTAACAGCCCAAATGATCGTGTTTAAACTTTACTCAGTCCCAGATTTCAAGGGTTCTGATGCAGACAAGCTCTCTTTACAGCCTCTCTCAATGCAAAGGTGCTCGGTGTTTTTAATGGGAGAGCTTTTCAATGCATCACAGTTCTGTCCCTGGGTTTTTATACCTGGTACCCTGTAGAATTTTGACGCCACGGCCTTGTGGGGATAAGCGGGCGGTCCAGTCCTGTGAGGCTACGTATTTATTTCAGGGTTGCCTGGAACGATGGGTCGTGGGTCAGTGCTGTTCTGGAGAGGAGAACCACTTTCATGCTGCAACACAAAGTAAATCAATCAGGCGGTTTATTAAACTACAGCATGGAGTTTGCAGACAGGACCACTCCTGGAAGTAGGTCTTTAAAAGGCATTAATCTCACCACAGAGTTCAGCCAGCTCTTAAAATATGAGGAAAACATGCAAATACTGCCAGACAGGAGAGGCAGACAGCTGCCCAATCAACATCTGTGCTCGCTGACCTACATTGGCTCCCGGTCCAGCAACACCACGATTGAAAATTCTCATCCTTGTTTTCAAACCTCGCCCCTCCCCATCTCTGTAACCCCTTCCAGCTCTATAGCCCTCAGAGATCTCCGAGCTCCTCCAATTCTGGCCTCTTGCGCATCCCCGATTTCCATCGCTCCACCATTGGTGGCCGTGCCTTCAACTACCTGGGCCCTAAGCTCTGGAATTCCCTCCCTAAACTTCTCTACCTCTCTCTCCTCCTTTAAGCCGCTCCTTAAAACCTACCTCTTTGACCAAGCTTTTGGTCACCTGCCCTAATATCTCCTTATGTGGCTCGGTGTCAAATTTTGTCCGATATACACACCTGTGAAGCGCCTTGGGACATTTTACTACATTAACAGTGCTATATAACTGCAAGTTATTGTTGTTGAGAGATAAGACAGGTTATGATGTTTTGGGTTTGTAACTCTTCAGACCTATAATTTGTTAAAACATATACGATCTTACCAAGTCGAGTGGTAGCCAACGGCACAGCAACAAGGATGTAAAAGTCCCAGAGCCGTGAATAAAGGAGGGCTCAGGTAGATGTTTAGGAATATAGTGTTGTATTTTGACACGTATTTGAAGAGGACTAATTTGCAGGGTTATGGGGCAAAAGCTGGGGTGTGGGACTAAATTGGAGAGCTCGTTCAAAGAGGCGGCACAGGTGTGACGGGTTGAATGGTCTTCTGTGCTGCAAGATGTTATTCTATGATTTTGTACTTGGCGAGTTGTTGCAGTGTGTACCATCTACAGGATGCACTGCAGCAACTCGCCAAGGCTTCTTCAGCAGCACCTCCCAAACCCACGACCTCTTCCACCTAGAAGGACAAGGGCAGCAGGCGAATGGGAACACCATCACCTCCAAGTTCCCCTCCAAGTCACACACCATCTTGACTTGGAAATATATCGCCGATCCTTCATCGTCGCTGGGTCAAAATCCTGGAACTCCCTCCCTAACAGCACTGTGGGAGTACCTTCACCACACGGACTGCAGTGGTTCAAGAAGGCGGCTCACCACCACCTTCTCAAGGGCAATTAGGGATGGGCGATAAATGCTGGCCTTGCCGATGCCCACATCCCGAGAATTAATTTAAAAAAAGCAACAGGAAGCTTATTGGTACTCTGCACTAGAGGGTTGCACAGCTTTTACTGGTTAGACGCCAGGAGAAGCCCTTTGCACACTTGGGATACCCACAACCTTTTCTCTGCCAAGCTGCATCTTAAACTGGACTTGGGTAAGTGGGTATATAATTCGAGAGAAGACAATGTGCATTTATTATCAAGCAAACAGAAAGTCTGCTTGCCCAGATTTCCCAGTAGCTTAACATTGGTGACTTCTTGGGCAGAGGTTGTTGCAAAGCAGGATATTTATAAAAATAAATAACAGGGTACGGGAAAAGGACATGGGAATGGGACTAAGTGGTGAGTTCCTCAGCACAAAGGCAACTGGACCATCACACCTGTGCTGGCTCTCTGAAAGAGCTCTCCAATTAGTCCCGTTCCCTTCCCCTGTTCAGCCTCAGGAGGAGAGTTCACTGATGACTGGCCTCCTCCTGTGCTCTGTGGGGAGAGTTCACCTGGGTCACTGGAGTTACTGCTTGCTGCTTCCAACACCCAAGGTGGAAAGCTAAAAATGAGAAAGTGTCGCCCTCTGTGTCACAGGATAGAGAGATCAACATGGCCTTCATCTGGGAACAGGAGAATGTGACAGAGAAAAATCACAAAAGGGAGTTGGGGGAGGAGGAAACTGAAATAAAAATAAATGAAGTCACTTTGCAATTTCTGGAAATATTCGGCACATTGAGGGTTAAACTGATGGAATATTGGATGTGATAATAGATCAGAGACACAGGGTGGGATGGGCAGCAATCTGGAGAGAAGGAAAGATGTCAGACATTGAAACTGCTTAAAGTTGATTCTATTGCTTGTTTTCCGTATAAATAAATCATTGAAATGGAAAATGTCAAACCAGTGCTATAGATGTGCAAAGTTATCCAGAAATACAGAATATATAGAAGATTTTAAATGACATTCACGAGACTTTTCTACAAAGACTGCGCCTGTACCTTGAGTTGCTCCAGCTCGGTCTCCCAGCCCAGGAGATTCACAAACACCCGGACACTCTGGGTCAGGTCACCCAATCTGCTCAGGTCCGTGTGTTTCAAAGGTCTTTGTTTAAAGGGACCGACAGGATTCCGGTTCAGGAGCAGGCGAGGGACACGAGGCTGCACAGAATTCACAATGCTCGCAAAGGGTTCGATCTACAGCCAGGAAGGGGAGATAGAGCGTTTATTACCAAAACCAGAATAAATCAGACTCCGAGTCTAGACAGAGCGGGAGTGATGGGCCGAGTGGCCTTTTCCCATTCTGATTTTCCGGTGTTCGCAGTGGGAACACAGTTTGGTGCAATCTCCCTCTGGAAACCACAACAGAACCAGGTTGCTTTACCTCCAGCGATGTCCCCATGACAATCAGGAGGTCGCTGCGTTTGAAATCCTTTCTGTAGCGGTAGAAGTTTTTAGGGAGACTTTCACCAAAAAATACAATGTCCGGTTTCACGATTCCCGAACAGGTTTTACATCTTGGAATTTCATCATTCAGAATTGCAACCTAGAAGAGGGAAATGTGCGGGGACTCAGGTCAATAAACACATTCACAAAACACTCCACACACATCTGCAGATATTGAACTCGGTCTAATGGCATTGTTTACTTGCTTTAGGGATCCCAGAGTTACCAGCCGGTTAGTAAATGATTCCGTAAAGTTGTTTTGTCGACATGGGCTCGTCTCCTCAATAAAACGGTATATGATCCCGGATTGAGAGCGGATCTCTCATTGCCGCAGCCAGTGGGCTTCAGTGCACAGGAGCTGGTGCTTATGGCACTGCACCTGGTGTCATTAGTCCAGAACTCTCGGGTTCAAATCCCATTGCAAGGTGTGAAATTGAATTCAGTAAATCTGGTTCACTGATGTCCTTCGGGGAAGGGAACCTGCTGCCCGACCTAGTCTACAGGTGACTCCAGACTATGTGGTTGACACTGTCCTCGGGGGCACTAAATACCAGTGTCACCCACATCCCAAAAACAAATGTACGATTTTTCACGAACTGTTTTGCTCCTGGGCTAGGAATAGTCACTCCATCCACCGGCTGAAGATCTCGCGCTCGAGCAAGTCATGGAAAGAAACCCAAAGAGACATTTTTAACCGAATAAATTCCTCAGGCCTTCCAGCCCCCTTTATAAAATAGCACAGCCAAGTATTCTTTTTATTTAGTATTTCGCGGGATGAGGCCATTCAGCCCCTCGAGCCTGCTCCACCATTCTATTAGATCCTGGCCACAACCATTCCATCAATTCCATTTACCCACCTTTGCTCCCTATCCCTTGATACCCTTACCCCATCTCAGTTTTGAAAGCTCCAATTGACCTCCAGCATCCTCAGCCTTTTGGAGGAGAGAGTTGCAGATTTCCACCAGCCTTTGTGTGAAAAATGCTTCCTGATTTCACCCCTGAATCTTCTGGCTCTAATTTTAAGATTGTGCCACCTTGTTCTGGTTTCCCCCCCACCAGAGGATATCATTTTTCCATATCGACCTCAGCGAATCCTTTTAACACTTTACAAATCAAAACACATTACCCTAACAAGCTACAGCAACAGACCTGCATCATATTTCCCTTGTACACCCAATGCCCTCCAGCACCAGGTTCTGGGTTCCTGGTTATAGCAGTTTACCAAATCAGTCTGGACTTTAACAGATGGATTTGGAAACAGAGTCTGGAGATGGAAGCTTGGAATGTTGCACCGCCCAATTAATTGGATCTTAAATATTCTTTACAGCTTTGGAGGATGCGTCTCAGAAGCAGCAACAACAAACTGTCTGGAATCTCCAGCACACTTCTCGATTGGTTTGCGTCTCCCCCCAGTTTTGGTATCATTAGCAGACACTGACAGCCACCTCTATGTCCAAAATCATTCCCATTTGTCCATAACTTTTTTAAAACTTGTTTTAAGGATCTACTTATCTCTACATCGAAACACCTTTGGTTCCCCATTGCATTGAAAATTGAAAGCTGATTTCCATTCTTTAATCTTATCCCCAAAATGTATTACCTCACAGTTTTCAGTACTAAGCTGTATTCACCATTTATCTGCCCGATCTCAGAGCCTTTTTATGTCCTCTTATAGTCTCCTGCACACTTGTTGGTTGGTTTGCTCCTTCTCCCAGTTTTGATTTTATTAGCAGACTTTGATAGCCAAAGTCCAGATCAGAGAGATAGAGAGATAAACAGACAGCTAAATGAGAGAGAGCAAAAGAGAGGGGGCAGCGCTCCCTCAGAACTGCACTGGGAGTGTCAGCCTGGATTTTGTGCTCAAGTCTCTGGAGTGGAACTTGAACCCACGACCTTCCAACTCAGAGGCGAGAGCACCACCCACTGAGCCTTGGCCGACACATTAAAGAGCGCAAGTTGGTGGTTTCTAGGGTGCAAAGTTACTCATCTCCGATTATTCTGACCTTTTACCTTTGCTTTTTCTGACGGATATGGCGAGTTGCACAAGGAACATGATGCAGTTAAAAATGTCCCGTGAGCCTCTACCAGTTTCTCCGAAGGAATCCCAGCCACTGCAAGAAAACGTCAGCACAACATTAACCACCGGCAGTGCCAAACGGAACAGACATGAAAACCAAACATTGCTTTTATAATCATCGATATAATTTACATCAACTTCCTCCTCCCACCATCGCGCCATTATCATGAAACCAGCAAAGGACGACTAAAAAATTCTAAAGAGGGAGAAAATAGATTGAGAGCAAACTAGCAAGAAATGTAAAAACAGACAGTAAGAGCTTCTACACGTATAAAAAGGAAGAGAATAGCTAAAGTAAACGTTGGTCCCTTCGAGGATGAGACTGGGGAATTAATAATGGGAAACAAGGAAATGGGGGAGACTCTGAACAAATATTTTGTATCAGTCTTCATGGTAAAAGACACTAAAAACATTCCAATTATAGTGGATAAACAAGGGGCAAAAGGGAGGGAGGAACTTAAAACAATCACTATCACTAGAGAAAAAGTACTAGGCAAACTAATGGGTCTAAAGGCTGACAAGTCCCCAGGATCTGATGGCCTGCATCCTAAAAGAAGTGGCTGCAGAGATAGTGGATGCATTGGTTGTGATCTTCCAAAATTTCCAAGATTCTGGAAAGGTCCCAGCGGATTGGAAAACCGCAACTGTAGCGCCCCTATTCAAGAAAGGAGGGAGACAGAAAGCAGGAAACTATAGGCCGGTTAGCCTAACATCTGTCATTGGGAAAATGCTGGAATCCATTATTAAGGGAGTGGTAGCAGGACATTTAGAAAATCATAATAAAACCATGTTGACTCTGCTTGATTGTATGAAAGGGAAATCATGTTTGACAAATTTATTAGAGTTCTTTGAGGATGTAACGAGCAGGGTGGATAAAGGGGAACCAGTAGATGTAGTGTATTCGATAAGGTGCCACATAAAAGGTTACTGCACAAGAGGCGGCGGACCTGGGTGGAGCAACAGCGTCGAGGCGGTGGCAGTATAAGGCGGCAGCGACCAGGTAGGCCCACAGAGGCGGCGGACCTGGGTAGAGCAACAGCGGCGAGGCGGCGGCAGTATAAGGCGGCAGCGACCAGGTAGGCTTACCAATCTGAGCCCCGAGTAAAAAATAATCAAAGTGTGTCGTCACCAGAAAGCAGGTAAGTGATTGGTTGGTGAGTATTTCTCTTTTTCTCCTTTTTTCCATACTTAAATTCTGTGGTTTATAGTTTCTAGAGTCTCTGTGGTGGAGCGGGGACTGCTGTTAAGCAAGGGCCCTTGAGTATATCATTTAATTGAAGTGAAATTGGTGGGATTCAATTAGTTTAATTTTAATTAATTAATTAAAGGGTAAGTCATGGCAGCGGAGCTCGGCGCCGTGATATGCTCCTCCTGCAATATGTGGGAAATCAGGGAAACTTCCTGTGTCCCTGACGACCATGTGTGTGGGAAATGTATCCAGCTGCAGCTACTGACGGACCGCATTGCGGCGCTGGAGCTGTGGCTGGATGCATATTGGAGCATTCACGATGCTGAGAACCTTGTGGATAGCACGTTTAGTGAGTTGGTCACACCGCAGGTGAAGGGTGTACAGGCAGGAAGTGAATGGGTGACCACCAGGCAGAGTAAGAGGTGCAGGCAGGTAGTGCAGGGGTCCCCTGTGGCCATCCCCCTCTCAAACAGATATACCACTTTGGATGCTGTTGGGGGGGATGACTTATCAGGGGAAGGCGGCAGCAGCCAACTTCCTGGCACCATGGGTGGCTCTGCTGCACAGGCTGGGAGGAAAAAGTGTGGAAGAGCTATAGTGATAGGGGATTCAATTGTAAGGGGAATAGATAGGCGTTTCTGCGGCCGCAATCGAGACTCCAGGATGGTGTGTTGCCTCCCTGGTGCAAGGGTCAAGGACATCTCGGAGCGGCTACAGAACACTTTGGAGGGGGAGGGCGAACAGCCAGTTGTCGTGGTGCACATAGGCATGAACGATATAGGTAAAAAACGGGATGAGGTCCTAAAAGCAGAATATAGGGAGTTAGGAGGTAAATTAAAAAAGAGGACCTCAAAGGTAGTAATCTCAGGATTGCTACCAGTGCCACGTGCTAGTCAGAGTAGAAATAGAAGGATATTTCAAATGAATACGTGGCTAGAGGAATGGTGCAAGGGGGAGGGATTCAAATTCCTTGGACATTGGAACCGGTTCTGGGGGAGGTGGGACCAGTACAAACGGGACGGTCTGCACCTGGGCAGGGCCGGGACCGATGTCCTAGGGGGAGTGTTTGCTAGTGCTGTTGGGGAGGGTTTAAACTAAAGTGGCAGGGGGTTGGGAACCTGAGCAGGGAGACAGAGGAAAGGGAAATAAGGATAAAAGCTAAAGACAGGAAGGAGAAAAACAAAAGTAGAAGGCAAAGAACTCAACGGTTTAAATCAAACATGGTCACAGTAAATAATAATTCATATAGGTCTGAGAGCGTTAAAAAAACAAGCCTGAAGGCTTTGTGTCTTAATGCAAGGAGCATTCGGAACAAGGTGGATGAATTAGCTGCGCAAATAGAGGTAAATGAATATGATTTGATTGGGATTACAGAAACATGGCTCCAGGGCGGCCAAGGCTGGGAACTCAACATCCAGGGTTATTCAATATTTAGGAAAGATAGGCAAAAAAGAAAGGGAGGTGGGGTAGCATTGCTGGTTAAAGAGGGGATTAACACAATTGAAAGGAAGGATATTAGCTCTGATGATGCGGAATCTGTATGGGTAGAACTGAGAAATAACAAGGGGCAGAAAACGTTAGTGGGAGTGGTATATAGACCTCCAAACAGTAATACGGAGGTTGGGGACGGCATTAAAAGGGAAATTAGAGAAGCATGCAGTAAGGGCACAGCAGTCATCATGGGTGACTTTAATTTACATATAGATTGGGCTAACCAAATTAGTAAAAATACTGTGGAGGAGGAATTCCTAAAATGTTTACGAGATGGTTTTCTGGAACAATATGTCGAGGAACCAACCAGAGATCAGGCCATCTTAGACTGGGTATTATGCAACGAGAAAGGATTAATTAGCAATCTTGTTGTACGAGGCCCCTTGGGTCAGAGTGATCATAATATGATAGAATTCTTCATTAGGATGGAGAGTGAAGTAGTTGAATCAGAGACTAGGGTCCTGAATTTAAATAAAGGAAACTACGATGGTATGAGGCGCGAATTGGGTAGGATTGATTGGGGAATGTCACTCAAGGGGTTGACGGTGGATAGGCAATGGCAAACATTCAAAGACTGCATGGATGAACTACAGAATTTGTACATCCCAGTGTGGCATAAGAATAAAACAAAAAGGGTGACTCAACCGTGGCTAACAAGGGAAATTAGGGATAGCATAAGATCCAAGGAGAGGGCATATAAATTGGCCAGAAAAAGCCAGGATTGGGAGCAGTTTAGGATTCAACAAAGGAGGACAAAGGGATTAATTAAGAAGGGGAAAATAGAATATGAAAGTAAGCTTGCTGGGAACATAAAAAGTGACTGTAAGAGCTTTTATAGATATGTGAAGAGAAAAAGATTAGTGAAATCAAGTGTAGGTCCCTTGCAGTCAGAAGCGGGGGAAGTTATAATGGGGAACAAAGAAATGGCAGACCAATTAAATGCATATTTTGGTTCTGTCTTCACAAAGGAGGACACAAATAACCTCCCAGAGATGTTGGAGAACATACGGTCTGATGAAAGGGAGGAACTGAAAGAAATCAGTATTTGCAGGGAAATGGTGTTAGGAAAATTGACGGTATTGAAGGCCGATAAATCCCCAGGGCCTGATAATCTACATCCTAGGGTACTGAATGAAGTGGCCCTAGAAATAGTAGATGCATTGCTGATCATCTTCCAACATTCGATGGAATCTGGAACTGTACCCATGGATTGGAGGGTAGCTAATGTTACCCCACTATTCAAAAGGGTGGTAGAGAGAAAGCGGGGAATTACAGACCGGTAAGCCTGACATCGGTAGTGGGGAAAATGCTAGAGTCCATTATAAAGGATGTAATAGCTGAGCATTTGAAAAACAGTGACAGGATCGGACAAAGTCAACATGGATTTACAAAAGGTAAATCGTGCTTGACTAATCTACTGGAATTTTTTGAGGATGTAACTGGGAAAATAGATAAGGGAGAACCAGTAGATGTGGTGTATTTGGACTTTCAAAAGGCTTTCGATAAGGTCCCGCATAAGAGATTAGCGGGTAAAGTTAAGGCACATGGGATTGGGGGCAAAGTATTGACTTGGATAGAGAACTGGTTGGCGGACAGAAAGCAGAGAGTAAGAATTAATGGGTCTTTTTCCGAGTGGCAAGCAGTGACTAGTGGGGTACCGCAGGGATCGGTCCTTGGATCCCAGCTATTCACAATATACATTAATGATCTAGATAAGGGAATTAAATGTAATATCTCCAAGTTTGCAGATGACACAAAGCTGGGTGGGAGTGTGTGCAGCGAGGAGGATAGCGAGAAACTCCAGGATGATTTGGACAGGTTGGGTGAGTGGGCAGAAGCGTGGCAGATGCAATATAACGTGGATAAGTGCGAGGTTATCCACTTTGGCGTCAAAAACAGAAAGGCAGACTTTTATCTGAATGGCAATAGATTGGGAGAAGGGGAAGTGCAACGAGACCTGGGTGTCCTTGTGCACCAGTCGCTGAAGGTAAGCATGCAGGTGCAGCAGGCGGTGAAACATAGAAACATAGAAACATAGAATCTAGGAGCAGGAGAAGGCCATTCGGCCCGTCGAGCCTGCTCCGCCATTCAATACGATCATGGCTGATCATCCAAATCCAGTACCCTGTCCCTGCTTTAATCCCCACAGTACACATATCCCACCCTACCCCCATAACCCCACGTATTTAATTCCCCCTAACACTAAGGGTCAATTTATCATAGCCAAATCAACCTAACCCACACATTTTTGGACTGTGGGAGGAAACCGGAGCACCCGGAGGAAACCCACGCAGACACGGGGAGAATGTGCAAACTCCACACAGACAGTCACCCGAGGTCAGATTCGAACCCGGGTCTCTAAGGGAATTGGTATGTTGGCCTTCATAGCAAAAGGGTTTGCGTATAGGAACAGGGATGTCCTGCTGCAGTTGCACAGGGCCTTGGTGAGACCACACCTTGAGTACTGTGTGCAGTTTTGGTCGCCTTATCTGAGGAAGGATGTTCTTGCCATGGAAGGAGTTCAGCGAAGATTCACAAGGCTGATACCTGGGATGGCAGGAATGACATATGAGGAGAGATTGGGTCGATTGGGCTTATACTCACTGGAGTATAGAAGAATGAGAGGGGATCTCATCGAAACATATAAAATTCTGACAGGTCTGGACAAACTAGATGCAGGAAGAATGTTCCCGATGGTCGGAGAGTCCAGAACCAGGGGTCATAATCTACGGATAACGGGTAAACCATTTAGGACAGAAATGAGGAAGAATTTCTTCACCCAGAGAGTGGTGAACCTGTGGAATTCTCTACCACAGAAGGTAGTTGAGGCGAAGTCATTAAATATATTCAAGGATGAGTTAGATATATTTCTTAAAGCTAAAGGTATCAAGGGATATGGGGAGAAGGCAGGCACAGGGTACTGAGTTTAGATGATCAGCCATGATCTCATCGAATGGCGGAGCAGGCTCGAGGGGCCGAATGGCCTACTGCTGCTCCTATCTTCTATGTAAGATAAGAGCTCACGGGGTTGGGGGTAATATATTAGCATGGATAGAGGATTGGCTAACTAACAGAAAGCAGAGAGTCGGGATAAATGGGTCATTTTCAGGTTGGCAAACTGTAACTAGTGGGGTGCCACAGGGATCAGTGCTGGGGCCTCAACTATTTACAATCTATATTAATGACTTGGATAAAGCGACCAAGTGTACTGTAGCCAAATTTACTGACGATACAAAAATAAGTGGGAAATCAAGATGTGAGGAGGGCACAAAGGCCGCAATTTTGTCATTGGATGCGGGTTGGGAGCGGGTCAGGTGGTTTCCGGGTTCCAGTCCCGCCCCCAACTGCATCCGGCCCACGGACGTGATTTTACGCTGATTGATCTTGTTAAGCCCGCCCTGCGGGCTTGCCGGCCAATTAAGAGGAAGCCGGTCAGATGACATCATTTGATGACGCGTTATCTGCCGTTTTTCTTAAAGGGAACTCGCACTATTTTTTTTGACAGCTCATTTCTCAGTGTTTGACAGCATTGAGGTGCTGCAAACACTGACAATCACTGTACAAAGGTCAGCTCTTGCACCCAGGCTCTCCAATGACTCCCTCCATAGGCTAGAACAGATGGCAGCTGCAGGTGAGGTTACAGAAGCGATCTGTCACTGGTGAGAGAGGTTCTCCCAATGAGGTGGGACTAGACATCGATTTCAAAACTTGTTACCTACAGAAAAGTGTAAATGCATTAAAAATGATTTTCCCAACATTTTCTTACCTCTGAAACTCACCAGGGCACCATTGGATCCTTCACACCAGTTCTGCAGCTGTCGTCAATGCAGAAACACTACAGCAGACTCACAACACGCCACACTTACCTGGCGCGGTGTCCGAACTTCAGGAACTCCGAGGCAGAAGCGGCAAAATTGAAAAAGAGTCTGTTAACAAGTATCAAGTACCTGTTAACAGGCAGGTAAGTGGCTTTAATCCTCTTCCTGCCGCTAGGTGTCGAGTCCATGCACAAATCGGGGACCCGACACTTGGGAAAATTGTTTGGAGGCGGGTTGACGGCGGATCGGAACCCGCCGTCAATCAAAACGATTTTAACCCTTGACCCTCCTCCAAACCTGCCCTCTCAGTGCCGATTAAATCGCAGCCAAAGAGTCTGCAAAGGGATATAGATAGGTTAAGTGAGTGGGCAAAAATTTGGCAGATGGAGTATAATGTGGGAAAATGTGAGGTTATCCACTTTGGTAGGAAGAATAAAAAAACAAAATATTATTTAAATGGAGAGAGTCTACAGAATGCTGCGGTACAGAGGGATCTGGGTGTCCTCGTACATGAAACACAAAAAGTTAGCATGCAGATACAGCAAGTAATTAGGAAATCAAATGGAATATTGGCCTTTATTGCAAGGGGGATGGAGTATAAAAGTAGGGAAGTCTTGCTACAACTGTACAGGGCGTTGGTGAGACGACACCTGGAGTACTGCGTACAGTTTTGGTCACCTTATTTAAGGAGGGATATACTTGCATTGGAGGCAGTTCAGAGAAGGTTCACTAGGTTGATTCTTGAGATGAAGGGGTTATCTTATGAAGAAAGGTTGAGCCTATACTCATTGGAGTTTAGAAGAATGAGAGGGGATCTTATTGAAACATATAAGATTCTGAGGGGGCTTGACAGGGTAGATGCAGAGAGGATGTTTCCCCTCGTGGGGGAATCTAGAACTAGGGGCATAGTTTCAGAATAAGGGGTCGCCCATTTAAGACGGAGATGAAGAGGAATTTCTTCTCTCAGGGGGGTCATGAATCTTTGGAATTCTCTACCTCAGAGAGCTGTGGAGGCGGAGTCATTGAATATATTCAAGGCGGAGATACACAGATAATTGAGCTACAGGGGAGTCAAGGGTTATGGGGAGCGGGCGGGAAAGTGGAGTTGAGGCCAAGATCAGATCAGCCATGATCTTATTGAATGGCTCGAGGGGCCAAGTGGCTTACTCCTGCTCCTATTTCTTATGTTCTTATGAAACTCATCCTCATTATAATGGTCACTTTGGAGCCAATGAGCAGGAACATCAAAGGTTCGAGCAATGGCCCTGCCAATGGAACTCTTCAATCTTAATTGACTGATAATCCAGCTTGGGTCATTTGAGTACAGAGCTCAAGACAGGCCAGAGGTGAAGGTACAACAAAATTGAGACAGGAATCAAAACTCAGTCTAAAGCCCTCATGTTGCATTTGATGCTATTCTTTCCTTTAGAGGGTCCTTTAAAAGAAGTCAGCAGAGGCAAGCTCTTAAATATCATTGGCCAGTTAGAAATTGTAATTTTAAAATATATATTTTCACTGGCAACCCGAGATAAACGGACAACTTGAAGTCTATCTGAATTTGCTCATCCAATGGGAACAGGCAATAACATCCCATCCGTTGAGCTGCATCAGTTCAGGTGCAGCAAGTAATGGGACAAGCCGTTCACTCACACTGACATAGGTTACAAGTCTCTCTGCAAAGAATAAAAAGGCATCCTACCCCGCTCCAGCCCATCAATGTTCTGTGTATATAATCGCAGCAAGAGGCCCTTGTCATGCAGCAGTCGCAGGAAGTAGTGGATATCGTTCGGCTTGTAGTTTCCAGGATAGAGGCTCTTGGCCAGGTAGAAGAATGGCTTTGGATCCCAGCTGAAGTAATCGATGTCGAAGATGGCCTCGGGGTACGGGATGTCATACTGCTTCAGGTTGTCATACAGTCCCGAGCCTGGCGTTCTGGTTGGGGAAAACGGTGGGGGCGGGGGTGCGGAAGTGGAACAGTAAACAGTTGCGGTCACTTTAAAGAAAGAATTACATGTGCCCTCCTACTGAGTCACTTAGCAGAAAGCTCGGAATAAAACACCGCATCGAGTGTCTCAGTGACTGGATGTATCTACGAAGATTAAGTCCATTGTTCTCTCAACCCTACGCTTTGAATCCTGGATAATTTATAAGAGGCATCTCAAGGCTCTCTAGCTCCTGCACCAAACTTCCTTGCGCAAAATTCCTTCAAATTCACTGGGATGGTTGTAAAACCAACGGGGGGAATTTTAACATTAAAAAATGGGTGGGTTTGGAGCCTGGGGGGGCAGATAAATTGTTAAAACTCAGATTCCCGAGTTCTGAGTGAGTGAACCTAGAGACTAACATACATCATTCGAAGTTTTGGCAAATTCAACTTTAGAGCAAAACTTTCAGCCAAGCTGTAAAAATGTTATAAAATAACTCTTACCAATTGCTAGGAAACAGATTTCAAGATCATAGAATCATAGTGTGATTCAGCACAGAGGGAGGCCATTCGGCCCATCGTGCCTGTGCCGGCTCTTTGAACGAGCTCTCCAATTAGTCCCACTCCCCCCTGCTCTTTCCCCATTGCCCTGCAAATCTTTCCCTTCAAGTATTTATCCAATTCCCTTTTGAAAGTTACTATTGAATCTGTTTCCACTGCCCTTGGACGTCACTGATTGACAGACACAACGAGAGAATTTTAGCTCCCTCCAGAATTCCACTAACTAAAACTATCGGCCTTTCTGCAGTGTCCAGTGAATATTGTCACTCCGCTCTGACTCACCTGAAATCTGGGATCCCACTGGATGTGCTGATTCCTGCTCCAGCCATCACCACGATGTTTTTGTAGCGATGATTCCCAATTTGTGCAGCAATATCTCGGAGGTTTGAGAGTTTGTGACCAACCTTCACTGAAGCATTTGGGAGACTCTTTGGATTAAGATCAGCAGCCTTTACCCTCCCTTTCCTTTATTAAAAAGTGATAAAAGTTCACTTGCAGATCACACCAAGTTAGAAACCACGTTAAACTAAACCAGGGTAATGTTCCCATTACCCGAAGCTCTGATGGATTCACAGTCCAGTCTGAACACCCTCCAAGTGGTCTCTGCCATTTGTTTATACAGTACCTTGTACTTCAACAAGTGGTCAGGACAAAATTGTATTTCTATAGCGCCTTATCACACCCTCCGGCGCCCCAAAGCACCTCACAGTTAATAACTTATTTTTGTTTAACAGTCAATGAATTATTCGTGAACTATAGTCACTCTTATATAGATAAACACAGCAGTCAGTTGCACACAGCAAGATCCCACAAACTGCAAAGGTGATGAACAACCAATGATTCTGTTTTTGGTGGTTTTGGTTGAGGGAGGAATGTTGGTCAAGGAACCAGAGAACAACATAGTCTCCTCAGTGACACAGGATCTTTTAAATCCAACTGTACAGCTGAGGCTTTGGTTTAACGTCTCATCCGAAAGACGGCACCTCAGTCACTGCAGCGCTCCCTCAGTACTGCCCCTCCGACAGTGCAGCACTCCCTCAGTACTGCCCCTCTGACAGTGCGGCGCTCCCTCAGTACTGCCCCTCTGACAGTGCGGCGCTCCCTCAGTACTGCCCCTCCGACAGTGCGGCGCTCCCTCAGTACTGCCCCTCTGACAGTGCGGCGCTCCCTCAGTACTGCCCCTCCGACAGTGAGGCGCTCTCTCAGTACTGCCCCTCCGACAGTGCTGCACTCCCTCAGTACTGCCCCTCCGACAGTGCAACACTCACTCAGTACTGACCCTCCGACAATGCAGCGCTCCCTCAGTACTGCCCCTCCGACAGTGCAGCGCTCCCTCGGTACTGACCCTCCGACAGTGTGGCGCTCCCTCAGTACTGCCCCTCCGACAGTGAGGCGCTCCCTCAGTACTGCCCCTCCGACAGTGCGGCGCTCACTCAGTACTGCCCCTCCGACAGTGCAACACTCCCTCAGTACTGACCCTCTGACAATGCAGCGCTCCCTCAGTACTGCCCCTCCGACAGTGCAGCGCTCCCTCGGTACTGACCCTCCGACAGTGCGGCGCTCCCTCAGTACTGCCCCTCCGACAGTGAGGTGCTCCCTCAGTACTGCCCCTCCGACAGTGCAGCGCTCACTCAGTACTGCCCCTCCGACAGTGCAACACTCCCTCAGTACTGACCCTCCGACAATGCAGCGCTCCCTCAGTACTGCCCCTCCGACAGTGCAGTTCTCCCTCAGTACTACCCCTCCGACAGTGCGGCGCTCCCTCAGTATTGCCCCTCCGACAGTGCAGTTCTCCCTCAGTACTGCCCCTCCGACAGTGCAGCGCTCCCTCAGCACTGCACTCAGAGTGTCGGCCTGGATTTTGTGCTCAAGTCTCCGGAGTGGGGCTTGAACCACAACCATCTGACTCAAGAGTGATACCAGTGAGCCGAACTAGCATAGGTCAATTCCAGAGAACAGAAGAAATAGGAGCAGGAGTCGGCCATTTGGCCCCTCGAGCCTGCTCCACCATTTAATGAGATCATGGCTGATCTGATCTTGGGCTCAGCTCCATTTCCCTGCCCGCTCCCCAAAACCCATCACTCCCTTATTTTTCAAAAATCTGTCTATCTCCACCTTGAATATATTCAATGACTCCGCCTCCACAGCTCTCTGGGGCAGAGAATTCCACGGATTTACGACCTCTGAGAAGAAATTCCTCCTCATCTCAGTTTTAAATGGACGACCCCTTATTCTGAAACATTTGCATTTGCTCGGTTTCTGTCAGGTGGGGGTTCTCTGTGATGGTGGGTTATATTTACAAATTTCCATCCTAATTTTCAGCAGTGAGGAAGGAGTTTTAGTTTTGTTCTCACTGTCATTTGCTACTTCTCCAAGGCCCTTGCGATCCTCCAATCTCGCTGCCTATTTTAGTGAACACCTGCACCTCCGGTCAATTCTCCTCCCCCTTAGTGTTAGGGGGGGATTAAATATGTGGGGTTATGGGGATAGGATGGGATGTGTTAGGGGGAATTAAATACGTGGGGTTACGGGGATAGGGTGGGATAGGTGCAGGCTCGATGTGGGGATTCGGTGTGAGAAAGCAGGGACAGGGTACTGGATTTGGATGATCAGCCATGATCGTATTGAATGGTGGAGCAGGCTCGATGGGCCGAATGGCCTACTCCTGCTCCTAGTTTCTATGTTTCTATGTTTCTATATAATCTGGGGGCGAGGGCGAGAGGGGGGGCGAGGGCGAGAGAGGGGGGGCGAGGGGGGGCGAGGGGGGGCGAGGGGGGGGGCGAGGGGGGGGGCGAGGGGGGGGGCGAGGGGGGGGGCGAGGGGGGGGGCGAGGGGGGGGGCGAGGGGGGGGCGAGGGGGGGGGCGAGGGGGGGGGCGAGGGGGGAGAGAGAGGGGGAGAGAGAGGGGGAGAGAGAAGGGGAGAGAGGGGGGGCGAGGGGGAGAGAGGGGGGGCGAGGGGGAGAGAGGGGGGGCGAGGGGGAGAGAGGGGGGGCGAGGGGGAGAGAGGGGGGGCGAGGGGGAGAGAGGGGGGGTGAGGGGGAGAGAGGGGGGTGAGGGGGAGAGAGGGGGAGAGAGGGGGGGCGAGGGGGAGAGAGGGGGGGCGAGGGAGAGAGAGGGGGGGCGAGGGGGAGAGAGAGGGGGGCGAGGGGGAGAGAGGGGGGCGAGGGGGAGAGAGGGGGGGTGAGGGGGAGAGAGGGGGAGAGAGGGGGAGCGAGGGGGAGCGAGGGGGGGCGAGGGGGAGAGAGGGGGGCGAGGGGGAGAGAGGGGGAGAGAGGGGGAGAGAGGGGGGGCGAGGGCGAGAGAGGGGGGGGCGAGGGCGAGAGAGGGCGAGAGGGGGGGGCGAGGGCGAGAGAGGGGGAGCGAGGGCGAGAGAGGGGGGGCGAGGGCGAGAGGGGGGGCGAGGGCGAGAGAGGGCGAGAGGGGGGGGCGAGGGCGAGAGAGGGGGGGCGAGGGCGAGAGAGGGGGGGCGAGGGCGAGAGAGGGGGGGCGAGGGCGAGAGAGGGGGGGCGAGGGCGAGAGGGGGGGGCGAGGGCGAGAGAGGGGGGGCGAGGGCGAGAGAGGGGGGGCGAGGGCGAGAGAGGGGGGGCGAGGGCGAGAGAGGGGGGCGAGGGCGAGAGAGGGGGGGCGAGGGCGAGAGAGGGGGGGCGAGGGCGAGAGAGGGGGGGCGAGGGCGAGAGAGGGGGGGCGAGGGCGAGAGAGGGGGGGCGAGGGCGAGAGAGGGGGGGCGAGGGCGAGAGAGGGGGGGCGAGGGCGAGAGAGGGGGGCGAGGGCGAGAGAGGGCGAGAGAGGGCGAGAGAGGGGGGGCGAGGGCGGGCGAGGGCGAGAGAGGGGGGGCGAGGGCGAGAGAGGGGGGGCGAGGGCGAGAGAGGGGGGGCGAGGGCGAGAGAGGCGGGGCGAGGGCGAGAGAGGCGGGGCGAGGGCGAGAGAGGGCGAGAGGGGGGGGCGAGGGCGAGAGAGGGGGGGCGAGGGCGAGAGGGGGGGGCGAGGGCGAGAGAGGGGGGGCGAGGGCGAGAGAGGGGGGGCGAGGGCGAGAGAGGGGGGGCGAGGGCGAGAGAGGGGGGGCGAGGGCGAGAGAGGGGGGGCGAGGGCGAGAGAGGGGGGGCGAGGGCGAGAGAGGGGGGGCGAGGGCGAGAGAGGGGGGGCGAGGGCGAGAGAGGGGGGGCGAGGGCGAGAGAGGGGGGGCGAGGGCGAGAGAGGGGGGGCGAGGGCGAGAGAGGGGGGGCGAGGGCGAGAGAGGGGGGGCGAGGGCGAGAGAGGGGGGGCGAGGGCGAGAGAGGGGGGGCGAGGGCGAGAGAGGGGGGGCGAGGGCGAGAGAGGGGGGGCGAGGGCGAGAGAGGGGGGGCGAGGGCGAGAGAGGGGGGGCGAGGGCGAGAGAGGGGGGGCGAGGGCGAGAGAGGGGGGGCGAGGGCGAGAGAGGGGGGGCGAGGGCGAGAGAGGGGGGGCGAGGGCGAGAGAGGGGGGGGCGAGGGCGAGAGAGGGGGGGCGAGGGCGAGAGAGGGGGGGCGAGGGCGAGAGAGGGGAGGCGAGGGCGAGAGAGGGGGGGCGAGGGCGAGAGAGGGGGGGCGAGGGCGGGAGAGGGGGGGGTGAGGGGGGGCGAGGGGGGGCGAGGGCGAGAGAGGGGGGCGAGGGCGAGAGAGGGGGGCGAGGGCGAGAGAGGGGGGCGAGGGCGAGAGAGGGGGGCGAGGGCGAGAGAGGGGGGGCGAGGGCGAGAGAGGGGGGGCGAGGGCGAGAGAGGGGGGGCGAGGGCGAGAGAGGGGGGGCGAGGGCGAGAGAGGGGGGGCGAGGGCGAGAGAGGGGAGGCGAGGGCGAGAGAGGGGGGGCGAGGGCGAGAGAGGGGGGGCGAGGGCGGGAGAGGGGGGGGTGAGGGGGGGCGAGGGGGGGCGAGGGCGAGAGAGGGGGGGCGAGGGCGAGAGAGGGGGGCGAGGGCGAGAGAGGTGGGGCGAGGGCGAGAGAGGGGGGGCGAGGGCGAGAGAGGGGGCTGATGAATAACGTCACATGTTCATGTCTTTTTAATCATTTTTCCACAGAATAATTTTGAAAACAATTACCTTTTTGTTTTAGAATTACATTTAAGGTTTTTTAAAAAAAAATGCATTCACACAAGTTTGTGTTTTAAATGGCAGAGAAAGAAAAAGAAAGACTTGCATTTCTATAGCGCCTTTCATGACCACCGGACGTCCCAAAGCGCTTTACAGCCAATTAAGTACTTTTGAAGTGTAGTCACTGTTGTAATGTAGGAAACGCAGCAGCTAATTTACGCACAGCAAGCTCCCAGAAACAGCAATGTGATAATGACCAGATAATCAGTTTTTAGTGATGTTGGTTGAGGGATAAATATTGGCCAGGACACCAGGGAGAACCTCCCCTGCTCTTCTTCAAAATAGTGCCATGGAATCTTTTACATCCACCTGAGAGAGCAGACGGGACCTCGGTTTAACGTCTCATCCGAAAGACGGCACCTCCGACAGTGCAGCACTCCCTCAGCACTGCACTGGGAGTGTCAGCCTGGATTTATGTGTTCAAGTCCCTGGAGTGGGACTTGAACCCACAACCTTCTGAGAGAGACAAAGGAAGTGGTTAAAATGCCAGTGAGCTGGGTTTTGAAATAGTTTCCACAAAGACTGTACACAATAAGGACTTTGTTAACCCGGCGCAGCGATCAATAAACACCTCACACTGACTTGTGCTCGGAAGCCCCCAGTCCTGGGCATTTGGGAGAGGTCGTGATACGTAGACCCCCCCCCTTAGATCACGAACACAGTCATGTTTTCAGACATAAAGCCACGATGGCAAGTTGGTGCCAGGTTCAAAAGGAGTCGAATGCAGGAGGGTTGTTAGAAGTTCTTGTTTGTTTAGGTCAAGCAAGAAAAGCCACTGATGTAGGGCAGCGTGGTGCGTTTGTTATTTTATATGCTTTATGGATAGGCAATTTGGACTAAGTGAGTCACTGGAGGGTTGTCGGGCTGGAAGTTAAATCCTATAATCAGATCCTGGAGTATTGAAGTCAAATTAACAGTTCTAGTGTTCTGCCCAATAAACAGTCTACTGAAAAGAATGTCAGTCCCCTACCCTTTCCCAGTTACACTTTTACTTGCCAGCGGTGGCTCAGTGGGCAGCACTCTCGCCTCTGAGTCAGGAGGTTGTGGGTTCAAGTCCTGCTCCAGAGACTTGAGAACAAAAATTTACACTGACACTCCCAGTGCAGTACTGAGGGAGTGCTGCACTGTCGGAGGTACCGTCTTTCAGATGAGACGTTAAACCGAGGCCCCGTTTGTTTGTTGAGGTGAATGTAAAAAATCCCAGGGGAATTCATTCACCTGGCGTCCTGGCCAATACTTACTTCAACTAACACCAGAAAAAAACAGATTAACTGGCCATTTATCTAATTGCTGTGTGTAGGATCTTACTGTCTGCAAATTGGCTGCCGCATTTCTTACATTACATTAGGAAGGCAAATGGTATGCTGGCCTTCAATACAAGAGGATTTGAGTAAAGAAGTCTTACTCCAATTATATAGGGCCTTGGTGAGACCACACCTGGAGTACTGTGTACAATTTTGGTCTCCTTACCTGAGGAAGGATATACTTGCCAGAGAGGGAGTGCAACGAAGGTTCACGAGATTGATTCCTGGGATGGCGGGACTGTCGTATGAGAAGAGATTGAGTAAAGTAGGCCTGTATTCTCTTGAATTCAGAAGAATGAGAGGGAATCTCATTGAAGCATACAAAATTATTACAGGGCTTGATAGGATGGATGCTGGGAGAATGTTTCCCTTGGCTGGGGAGTCTAGAACCAGGGGCCACAGCCTCAGGATAAAGGGTAGGTCATTCAGGACTGAGATGAGAAGAAATTTCTTCACACAGAGGGTGGTGAATCTTTGGAATTCTCTGCCCCAGAGGGTTGTAGATGCTCAGTCATGGAGTATATTCAAGACTGAGATCAATAGATTTTTGGACTCTAGGGGAATCAAGGGTTATGGGGCTCAGGCAGGAAAGTGGAGTTGAGGTCAAAGATCAGCCATGATCTTATTGAATGGCGGAGCAGGCTCGAGGGGCTGTATGGCCGACTCCTGCTCCTAATTCTTATGCTATGTTCGTAAAATTCTCATCCTAGTGTTTAAATCCCTCCATGGCCTCGCCCCTCCCTACCTCCAGCCCACAACTCTCCGTGGTCTCTGCACTCCACCAACTCTGGCCCTTTACACATCACCCACTCCGTTCGCCCCACTATTGGCGGCCATGCCTTCAGCTGCCTAGACCCCATGCTCTGGCATTCCCTCCCTAAACCACTCCACCTTTAAGACTTCTTTAAAACCTCTCTCTGATTTAAGTCACCCGTCCCACTATCTCCTTCTTTGGCTGGGTGTCAATATTTCCCTGATTACACTCCTGTGAAGCGCCTTGGGCCATTTTCCTATGTTCAAGCTGCTATATAAATATAAGTTGTTGGTGTTTGGTGTTGGTGATGAACACCTGCCTACCTGGTTAGAGAAACTGGCTTTTCGCTGACTGTTAATTGACTGATATTTTTCACCAAGGCCAATGCTGTTCTGTTTGTTGCTGCATCAGCTGCCAGTCTCGTCCTTCTAATTCCAGCACCAGTGACTTGGTTCCCAGTCCAGTTCTTCCCAGAATCTACTCCTTCTCCAGGGTTTTCGCCCTTTCCCTTGACTAGTGCAGAGCGGCATGTTGAAGCCATGAGAAAAGCTGCAGGAATTTAAACAAAAAACATACATTGGGTCAGAATGTTGCAACACACACTCTTTAAAAAAGGCAGAGGAATCTGGTTTCAGTCGCGCTGGGAGCTGCAAAATATACTGTCAGCGACACTAACCCTTGACACTAAGATTCATCTCAAACAAACTATTCAGGAATTTGAGGTTCAACAGAAATAACAAGAAAATCAAGCTCCAATCCAGTTGTTACCAGAAATAAATCCCGTTGTAGTAGAACAATCTCCATGAATGTAATAAAGTCTAACCTTTGCAATAATTCCTATTTATGTGCATCACTGTTAGCAGATTTCATAATAAGACTGGATCGTTAAATCTGGATGGAGATACTAATCCATCTCCAATATAGTAACAGGGTACCATTGAGAGAAAGGATTAACCACTCCAAGCTCCACCCAATACTGAAACCCCTTTGCTGTGCCACGCAGTTCAAAAGAAACACAAGAGTTGCACTGATAACTTTTCAAACCCAGGTGAAGTTTTGCGTCATTTGAGAAATGCAATGAGGACTAAAGATTATACATAAACAGGATGTTAAAAAAGAAACTACCACTCAGTTAGCCCAGCCTTTACTGCGGAGAGCTTTTATTCAAGGAGGGTGTTTATATAATGTGAGAAGTCGCACAACACCAGGTTATAGTCCAACAGTTTTATTTGAAATCACAAGCTTTCAGAGCGCTGCTTCTTTTACCTGACGAAGGAGCAGCGCTCCGAAAGCTTGTGTGATTTCAAATAAAACTGTTGGGGGTAGAAATTAGGTCGCGCCCCATTTGGGGCGCAAATATCGTCCGGACGCAAATATTAGCGCCTGGCGCTAATTATCGGCACTGACGGGAAACTTCACTTTTACCGCCCCGGGAGGTGAGTGGAGCGCTAAAGCAGGCGCTGCACACCTCTCTTAAGGCGCAAAGGCCGAGCACTGAGGCGCTAACTCGGAGCGCTGGCGAAGCTCATGTAATGTCACTCAGCAATGGAACACACACACAATGGCACGGGCCAGTTCTTAAAGGGGATGGTTAATCTTGCTTTCCATCCACATCCTGTTCATTGCTGCCTTGAATCTCGGCCTGGAGAGACTTGCACATCAAATGTGCTGGAAAGAACAATGGAGAGCACCAGGCAAAGAGCTCAGAGTGCAGCTCCCACGGTCTCTGCTAAATCGATACAAGGAATGGCAAATCAAAATGAACCTGCAAAGTGCTGCTCAGTACCCAAAACTCCTTCACACAACTTTGAATCTCTCCAGAAGTCTCTCCCTCTCTCTCTCAGAATGCGTAGTTCAAAAATGCCACCAACAATAAAAAACAGGAAGAGGCCCCCTTTAAATAGCGCCCCCCCCAGCCCCACAGCGATTGATAGCGTTCCAGTCTTCTGGTCGTTGGAAGCGCCAGGCGGTAAGGCAGGGGGCGCCACTCAATTTCCGCTACGGGGCGCCCCAAGGGCGTTGCACCATGGAATGACGTCACAATCTGCGCGCGCAGGTGGTCGCAGCGGTAAGTTTTAGCGCCGCCGCACAATCTCAAGTTAAGTTCTCGAGCGGCGCAAACATCGCTGCGCCCGGGCGTTAGCGGCTTTGCGCCCCATTAGCGCCCTCTTAAGGCGCTAACGGGTGGCGCAACCAAGTGAATTTTTACCCCTTGGACTATAACCTGGTGTTGTGCGACTTCTCACATTTGTCCACCCCAGTCCAACACCGGCATCTCCACATCATGGTGTTTATATAATACATGGAAAGCCCAGGCATTCACCAACACTCCACCAAACAGTGTAGAATCCAGATGAAGGCAGTTAGCAACAAGAGATATTCAGCCTGCAAATCTACTGGACTCTGGAGTTGATGAAACTAGGGGACAAGGGCCATCACTATAACTGACTTGTGTTTTGAAAACATTATCACACCTTCCACATGGAGAGCAAAACCTACCCACAGTAAACGCCTAACCCTCCAATAGCATCGGATTCAGAACTAATCCACAGAAACGCCCCTTTGGTAAACATTCTACAACTTCCTCTTTTTTTATTATTAGTTGAAACCTTAAAAGTATATTTTACAAAAACAGCGCAGGAGATTGTTTATTATTTAATGCTGAACATTGATAAGTTACTGTGCACAGAGTATGTTTATGTTTAGAAAGTTATTAGGGTTAGGATAGTATTATGCTAATTTCCCAACAGGTATTATGCTAATGAACAGAAGCTTAAGTTTAAGAATGAAGTTGTTACTTGTAGAAAACTCCCATTAAACGCTTTCAGGTGAGACTCCTCACAGCAGATGTCGCAGTTACGATAAATGTCTCTCTGACACCAAGTCTGGCTGTACGAATGAATTTTTTTTTATTATAGCATTGCACTCCCGACAAATCAATCAATTCCCAATTATGAATCCTGGATGCAAGAACATTAGAGTCTTGAAACACTTAATATCAGGGTTATTAATATAACAATCCATCCATTGGGAGCTCCACAGATACAAGACAAAAATGAATAGAGGGAACGTTGGAAAGTTAATGAGGAAAACTCCTGGCTAACTAATGATGGGCCGAATGGCCGCCTCCTGTGCTGTCCTATTGACAATGCAACTAACTTGGCCCACAGGCAGAAACCCACTACTTTCCACAAAGTGTCGGGTTGTACATTTCAAAGAAACTGGATGGAGAGAAGTGACCTCAGAATACAGCAGTTCCCGTTCCAGCTCCTCTCACTCTTTGCACAGGTGTTGAAATCTCATGTGCTAATGCTTAGGAGAAATGATTAACCGAAAGGGTTAATAAATACTGGCTTCTGCCAATAATTCTGCCGGTCCGCAGCAATTCGTGTACCTTCACCATTAGAAGAATGTCTGTAGAGCTAAATAAAGCTATTGGACTATAACCTGGTGTTGTGCGACTTCTCACATTAGATGAATCGAGGATCGTTATTCAAATTAATTCAGTGAAATAGATTAAAAGTTGCAACTGTACAATCGCTGCACATTTCACAAATCCATCGAGTCCCTTCGTTCTTTAAAACGACGCCTCCTGTTTGCAGGAACACTGTTTTTCTGAGCCCTGAACTTTTCCACCCCGCTCCTGATCTATATTTAAAAGCATTTACAATTAAATTAGTGCTTTTCATGGTTCCAGTGGCTTTCAGTGTGAAAAGCAGAAATGTTTTAAAACTGTCACCTTTTGACAAGGGGTTCGGAGGGCCGTATATTTAGCCCGCGACGTGTTTTATTCAGAAAAGCGATGGCAATAATGACCACAGCTGTAGATGCTTTATGGCCCGTTGGGGGAGGGAGGGGGGAGACAAGTAGCCGCAGATTGACTGTCTGTCCACAGATGCAGCTGGGAAAGAAAGGAACGGCCCTTTGAAGGCCTTCGTAGCGGGGCTAAAAAAACAAGATAAATTATGCTCCCATTTAAGAACTCGATGTGGAATTCAATAAGGACTGACTGTAGGGCATTACCAGACCCAAAGCCTTTCTCTGCTTCTAGACAGCTTACAAGAGAAATGAGCAAAATTAGCCACAGAATAAAGGATACAGGAGCCAAGAAGGGACACAAAAGACCCTCCCAGAAAAATGTTTGGGAATCACCACAAAAGGGCGAAGTGCATTAACTCTTCCAATCCTGGTTAATCACGTTTGTGCCGTCAATGTAACACAACCGTGCCATGCCCCTCAAATCCCATAAAACAGGAGTTTCAGGCACCATGGATGGCTTTATAGAACCATAGAATGGTTACAGCACAGAAGGAGGCCATTCGGCCCATCGAGCCCGTGCCGGCTCTTTGCAAGAGCACTTCAGCTCGTCCCACTCCCCCGCCCTGCAAAGAGGGCTGTGGATGCTGAGTCATTGAGTATATTCAAGGCTGAGATCGATAGATTTTTGGACTCTAGGGGAATCGAAGGATATGGGGATCGGGCGGGAAAGTGGAGTTGAGGTCGAAGATCAGCCATGATCTTATTGAATGGCAGAGCAGGCTGTAGAAGTGGGACCCCCGCCAGTTCCAGTGCCCCAGCTGACATCAGCTAAGCTAGTATGGAACAGGACTCAACCCTGGACCTTCTGGTCTGGTCATCTTAGAAACCTATCTAACCAGTAGGCCATCGGGGGAGCTGGGGTTTAATTTTTGTCTTTTAAGATTGAATTATTTTACTCATTGTACCAATTTCCTTTCAGGTGAGAGATTAGGTTATGTAGCAGAGGTGGTAGTCCCACTTATTGAGCCAGAAGAGCAGGGGAGTTATCCCCGGTGTCCTGGGCCAATATTTATCCCTCAACCAACATAACAAAAAACAGATGATCTGGTCATTATCACATTGCTGTTTGTGGGAGCTTGCTGTGCGCAAATTGGCTGCTGCATTTCCCACATTACAAAAATCCAAAGTACCTCAAGTGGGTTGGGAAGGGGGTGAAACCAAGAATGTTTTTTTCCCAAATCCGCTTTCCTTTTGAAGATTGTAAACTATTCCCATCATCATTATACACTTCCCCTCCCCCACATCCCAAACTCTTCTTTTATCCAATTATTCTCTTTTGACAGAGGGCAAGAGGTCAACCCAAACCATGGTCATTCTCGTTTGATGAGAGAATTCAACAAACTACATGAAACCGTACCCGCAGGTCCCAGTGGCCCCACCCATCAGTAACTCAGGACAAGCGCAGGCTCCAGGGCAACATGGAGACAATTGCAAAGCTGATCCATCAGCTCAGCAGATACCTGCAACCAACCTGCACCAAGAGGATGGCACTGCAAGGAGCAGTCAAGGCCACCACCACCCTCAACTATTCTGCCTCTTCCCCTTTCCAGGCTGCTGGATCATCCAATGTGATCACACACTTATCCAAGAATCATAGAATCGGACAGCACAGAAGGAGGCCATTTGGCCCATCATGCCTGTGCCGGCTTTTTGAAAGAGCTCTCCAATTAGTCCCACTCCCCCTGCACGTTTCCCCATAGCCCTGAAAATTTTCTTTTTCAAGTATTGAATCTGCTTCCACCGCCCTTTCAGGCAGCACATTCCAGATCACAACAACTCACTGCGTAAAAAGATTTCTCCTCAATTTCTGCCTGGTTCTTTTGCCAATTATCTTAAATCTGTGTCCTCTAGCTACTGATCCTCCTGCCACTGGCAACAGTTTCTCCTTATTTACTCTATCAAAACCCTTCATAATTTTGAACACCTCTATCAAGTCTCCCCTTAACCTTCTCTGTTCTAAGGAGAACAATCCCAAATTCTTTTGCCCCTCGCAGTCTTTGGAAAGGCTGACAACTTATTCCCAGATCTTGTGGCCACTTCCAATTCAAATCTGACCAGCAGTTCTTTAAGGGCTGACGCAGCGCTGGATTTCCTAAACAATTCAAACATAGAACAGCGGCAGATGTGAAAGGAGCAGTGTCCACTCACTGATCAGCCAGCTCGCCTGAGTGACATCAGCAGGAATTCTGTTCATTTGTTAATTGCCTCGGCTGTAAGGAGTCCGGGTAATCAGTGTCTGCAAAACATTCCCAGCAGCAACATTCCGAGTTAGTCCTGCTGATCAGGCAAGTTCCCCTTTCTCGGGGAGAGAGGTTATGGGGGAGAGAGGTTATGTTATACTCCGTTATCCCAGACAATCCCAATCGCTGGGAAAAATGGGACAGGTTTACAAACAGAAGCCAAGGGCACAGCTCTGGTTTTACGTACACCCCATTAAGTCCTCATTGTCGGACATGGTGAAGAGCGAGAAAGCAATCCCATCCAATTAGATGAGGAAGAAAGGTCTGTTGTGGGTGAATAGGATTGCAACAACAAAGAGCAAACAAGGGAGCAACAAACAGCTCGGGACAAAGGTCCAGGGCGCAAAGTGTCACCACCCCTGTGAAGCTGGGTGCGAGAATGATGCGGGGATTGTTACTACAGGACAATGAAGCAGTTTCACCCCACAAGAGACGAAAAAATGTCCCATTTGTGACCCTGGTTTGGACATTCATATTCCCAATTCTAAAGGAACACAGGAATCTACTCAAACATTTATCACCATTTTTTGGCACATTGCCACACTTTCACCACAGAGAGGTTTGGAGGCTGCTTAACCGAACGATAATCGACATTACCAAAATAGAAAGTAAAGGTTGGGTACCATTGTAAAGGGCAGATTTCCTTCAACAGGGACCAGTTTAAAGTCTCCACCTGTTGAAAATGGAACAGCAATTCGAGTTTTAGAACTGCCTCACAAACACTGCGAATACTTTACAAAAATTAAGTTTAAATAATTAACAGCCTCTTTCTGAATTACTTTGGCATCTCAAGATCTGTACAGAAAGAAAGTTAAATTCAGGAGACTTCACATCAAAGACAGCTTGACTTTGATTAATCATTTCAGAATCTGCCTGTAGAAACAAATCGAAAGTGGGCAAGGGAGGGAAACAGAGACAGACAGTGGTTCGTGTCAGTGCAAGGATTCACACACTGACAGATCACCGGGGTTAGTGTCAGTGCAAGAAGTAGAAATAGAAGGATATTTCAGATGAATACGTGGCTAGAGGAATGGTGCAAGGGGGAGGGATTCAAATTCCTGGGACATTGGAACCGGTTCTGGGGGAGGTGGGACCAATACAAACTGGACGGTTTGCACCTGGGCAGGACCGGGACCGATGTCCTAGGGGGAGTGTTTGCTAGTGCTGTTGGGGAGGGTTTAAACTAAAATGGCAGGGGGTTGGGAACCTGTGCAGGGAAACAGAGGAAAGGGAAGCAAGGATAGAAGCAAAAGACAGGAAGGAGAAAAGCAAAAGTGGAAGGCAGAGAAATCAAGTGTGTAAATCAAACAGGGCTACAGTAAATAAAAATTCTAAAAGGACTAAGAGTGTTAAAAAAAACAAGCCTGAAGGCTTTGTGTCTTAATGCGAGGAGCATTCGTAATACGGTGGATGAATTAGCTGTGCAAATAGATGTAAACGGATATGATATAATTGGGATTACGGAGGCATGGCTCCAGGGTGACCAAGGCTGGGAATTCAACATCCAGGGGTATTCAATATTCAGGAAGGACAAACAAAAAGGAAAAGGAGGTGGGGTAGCATTGCTGGTTAAAGAGGAGATTAACACAATAGTAAGGAAGGATATCAGCTCTGATGATGTGGAATCTGTATGGGTAGAGCTGAGAAATACCAAGGGGCAGAAAACGTTAGTGGGAGTTGTATACAGACCCCCAAACAGTAATGCTGAGGTTGGGGATGGCATTAAATGGGAAATTAGAGACGCGTGCAATAAGGGCACAGCAGTTATCATGGGTGACTTTAATCTACATATAGATTGGGCTAACCAAATTAGTAACAATACTGTGGAGGAGGAATTCCTAGAGTGTATACGGGATGGTTTCCTGGACCAATATGTCGAGGAACCAACTAGAGATCAGGCCATCTTAGGCTGGGTATTATGTAATGAGAAAGGATTAATTAGCAATCTTGTTGTGTGAGGCCCCTTGGGGAGGAGCGATCATAATATGATAGAATTCTTCATTAAGATGGAGAGTGAAGTATTTGACTCAGAGACTAGGGTCCTGAATTTAAATAAAGGAAACTACGATGGTATGAGGCACGAGTTGGCTAGGATGGATTGGGGAGCTTTACTTAAAGGGTTGACGGTGGATAGGCAATGGCAAACATTTAAAGATCGCATGGATGAACTACAGAATTTGTTCATCCCTGTTTGGCATAAAAATAAAACAAAAAAGGTGACTCAACCGTGGCTAACAAGGAAAATTAGGGATAGCATAAGATCCAAGGAGAGGACATATAAATTGGCCAGAAAAAGCAGCAAACCTGAGGATTGGGAGCAGTTTAGGATTCAGCAAAGGAGGACAAAGGGATTAATTAAGAGGGGGAAAATAGAATATGAGAGTAAGCTTTCAGGGAACATAAAAACTAACTGTAAAAACTTCTATAGAAATGTGAAGAGAAAAAGATTGGTGAAGTCAAGCGTAGGTCTCTTGCAGTCAGAATCAGGGGAATTTATAATGGGGAACAAAGAAATGGTTGACGAATTAAATACATACTTTGGTTCTGTCTTCACAAAGGATGACACAAATAAACTCCCAGAGATGTCGGGGAACATAGGGTCTAATGAGAGGGAGGAATTGAATGAAATCAGTATTTGTAGGGAAATGGTGTTAGGGAAATTGACGGGATTGAAGGCCGATAAATTCCCAGGACCTGATAATCTACATCCTAGGGTACTTAAGGAAGTGGTCCTAGAAATAGTAGATGCATTGCTGGTCATCTTTCAAAATTCTATAGACTCTGGAACAGTTCCCATGGATTGGAGGGTAGCTAATGTAACCCCACTATTTAAAAAAGGTGGTAGAGAAAAAACGGGGAATTATAGACCGGTAAGTGGGCAAAATGCTAGAGTCCATTATAAATGATGTAATAGCAGAGCACTTGGAAAACAGTGACAGGATCGGACAAAGTCAACATGGATTTACAAAAGGGAAATCATGCCTGACTAATCTACTGGAATTTTTTGAGGATGTAACTGATAGAATAGATAAGGGAGAAACAGTGGATGTGGTGTATTTGGACTTTCAGAAGGCTTTCGATAAGGTCCCGCATAAGAGATTAGCGTGCAAAGTTAAAGCACATGGGATTGGGGGTAAGGTACTGATTTGGATAGAGAACTGGTTGGCAGACAGGAAGCAAAGAGTTGGAATAAACGGGTCTTTTTCCGAGTGGCAGGCAGTGACTAGTGGGGTACCACAGGGATCGGTGCTAGGACCCCAGCTATTCACAATATATATTAATGATCTAGACGAGGGAACTAGATGTAATATCTCTAAGTTTGCAGACGACACAAAGCTGGGTGGGCGTGTGTGCTGTGAGTAGGATGCAGAGAAACTCCAGTATGATTTGGTCAGGTTGGATGATTGGGCAGACGCATGGCAGATGCAGTATAATGTGGATAAATGCGAGGTTATCCACTTTGGTGGCAAAAACAGGAAGACAGATTATTATCTGAACGGCAATAGATTGGGAAAAGGGGAAGTGCAATGAGATCTGGGAGTCCTTGTGCACCAGTCGCTGAAGGTAAGCATGCAGGTGCAGCAGGTGGTTAAGAAGGCAAATGGTATGTTGGCCTTCATAGCGAGAGGATTCGAGTACAGGAGCAAGGATGTCTTGCTGCAGTTGTACAAGGCCTTGGTGAGACCACATCTTGAGTATTGTGTGCAGTTTTGGTCACCTTATCTGAGGAAGGATGTTCTTGCCATGGAGGGAGTGCAGCGAAGATTTACCAGACTGATACCTGGGATGGCAGGAATGACGTATGAAGAGAGATTGGGTCGATTAGGCTTATATTTGCTAGAGTTTCGAAGAATGAGAGGGGATCTCAATGAAACTTATAAAATTCTAACAGGACTAGACAGATTAGATGCAGGAAGGATGTTCCTGATGGCGGGGGAATCCAGAACCAGAGGTCACAGTCTAAGGATAAGGGGTAAGCCATTTAGGACTGAGATGAGGAGGAATTTCTTCACCCAGAGAGTGGTGAACCTGTGGAATTCTCTACCACAGAAGGCAGTAGAGGCCAATTCATTAAATATATTCAAGAAGGAGATAGATATATTTCTTAAGGCTAAAGGGATCAAGGGATATGGGGAGAAAGCAGGGACAGGGTACTGAATTTGGATGATCAGCCATGATCTCATTAAATGGCGGAACAGGCTTGAGGGGCCAAATGGCCTACTCCTGCTCCTATCTTCTATGTTTCTATGCAAGGATTCACACACTGACAGATCACCGGGGCTAGTGTCAGTGCAAGGATTCACATGCTGACAGATCACCGGGGTTAGTGTCAGTGCAAGTATTCACACACTGACAGATATGGTCTCTCTTTCCATAGCCCCTCCCCACCTCTCTCCTTCAGAAAAGATCGCCGTGGTTTTGAAGTTTACCCAGTATTCATTAGGCACAGGAATAGGAGGATAGAACAGATGAATACGTGGCTGGAGAGATGGTGCAGGAGGAAGGGCTTTAGATTCCTGAGGCATTGGGACCATTTCTGGAGAAGCTGGGACCTGTACAAGCCGGATGGGTTGCACCTCAACAGAGCCGGGTCCAATATTCTCGTGGGGAGGTTTGCTAGTGCTGTTGGGGAGGGTTTAAACTAGCTTGGCAGGGGGATGGGCATCAGCATATAGGAGTAGAAAAAGGAATAAGGTGCATAAAAGAGTGAGTGTGTTGGATAGTACTAGAGGCAGTAGTAGTACCATATTAGATAGGAGCACACTAAGAAAGACTACAAAACATTCAAAAATGTGTTTAGAATGCATGTACGTAATCGCACAAAGTGTGGTGAATAAGGTTGGTGAGCTACAAGCACAATTAGCCGTGTGACAATAACGGAAACGTGGCTTAAAAACGGTGAGGACTGGGCACTTAATATTCAAGGGTACAAAGTGTTCAGAAAAGATAGGGAAGAAAAAAGGGAGAGGTGGGGTGGCAGTGCTGATTAAGGAAGACATTGTAGTGTTGGAAAGGGAGGATGTTCTTGAGGGGACAAGGTCAGAATCCATTTGGTTAGAGTTGAGGAGCATAAAGGGTATGATCACGCTATTGGGGGTATTCTATAGGCAACCAAATAGTGAGAGGGAGGTAGAGGAGCAAATCTGCAGGGAAATCGCAAAGATATGCAAAAGCTATAGAGTGGTGATATTGGGGGACTTTAATTACCCAAATATCGATTGGGATAATGCTAGGGTAAAGGGAAAGGAGGGGGAGAAATTTCTGAAATGTGTTCAGGAGAATTTCCTTGACCAATATGTTCTTGGCCCAACTAGGAAGGAGGCATTGCTGGATCTGGTGCTGGGGAATGAGGTAGGCCAGGTTGACCAAGTGTCTGTGGGAGAACACTTGGGTACGAGTGATCATTGTATCATAAGATTTAGATTAGCAATGGAGAGGAGCAAGGAACAATCTAGAGTGGAACTTCTAAACTGGAATAGGGCAAACTTCAATGGGATGCGAAAGGATCTAGCCAGGGTAAAATGGAACCAAAGACTGACAGGAAAAACTGTAACGGAACAATGGGTGATCTTTAAGGAGGAGATTTTCCAAGTACAGGCTAGGTACATTCCAACAAGAGGGAAGGGTAAGGGAACCAAAGCAAAGGCTCCTTGGATGACGAGGAAGATAGAGAAGATGATGAAACAAAAAAAGAGGGTGTATGATGCATGTCAGATGAATTCTTCAAGGGAGAACCAGGCCAAATACAATAAGTTGAGAGGGGATGTGAAGATGAAAATAAGATTGGCAAAGAGAGAATATGAGAGTAGAATGGCGGTTAACATAAAAGGGAATCCAAAAATCTTCTACCAGCATGTAAACAGTAAGCGGGTAGTAAGAGGTGGGGTGGGGCCTCTTAGTGACAATGAAGGTGATATATGCTTAGAGGTGCAGGGCAAGGCTAGACTACTCAATGAGTACTTTGTATTGGTGTTTACTAAGGAGGTGGATGCTGACAAAATATCGGTAGAAGTTGAAAAGGTAGAAGCAATGGAAGGGGTGAAAATTGATAGACAGGATGTACTAGAAAGGCTGGGTATGCTTAGAGTGGACAAGTCGCCTGGTCCAGATGGCTTGCATCCCAGATTGCTAAGGGAATTGGGGGAGGAGATAGCAGAAGGGCTTGCCATAATTTTCCAATCTTCCCTGGATGCGGGGCAGGTGCCTGAGGATTGGAAAGTGGCAAATGTGACACCATTGTTCAAGAAAGGGTGTCTACAGTAACTACAGGCCAGTCAGTTTAACATCAGTGGTGGGTAAAGTTTTAGAAACAATAATCAAGGAAAAAATTAATGGGCACTTGGAGAGGTTTAAGCTAATTAAGGAGAGCCAACATGGATTTGTAAAAGGCAGATCATGTTTGACTAATCTAATTGAATTTTTTGATGAAGTAACAGAGAGGATTGATGAAGGGAATGCAATGGATGTTGTCTACATGGATTTTCAGAAGGCGTTTGACAAAGTACCACATAGAAGGCTGATTAACAAAATTGAGGCTCATGGAATAGGTGGGTCAGTGGCAGCTTGGATAAAGAATTGGCTTAAGGACAGAAAACAGCGAGTTGTGGTAATTGGCTGTTTTTCAGACTGGAGGCTGGTAGACAGTGGTGTTCCCCAAGGGTCAGTGCTGGGGCCACTGCTTTTTTTGATGTATATAAATGACCTGGATATTGGAATACAGAGTAGAATTTCTAAATTTGCCGATGACACCAAACTTGGGGGTATGGCAAACAGTGATGATGATACCAATCGACTGCAACAGGACATAGAAAGGCTAGCAGAATGGGCAGACAAGTGGCAGATGGAATTTAATACAGAGAAGTGTGAGGTGATGCATTTTGGCAGAAGGAACAGGGAGAGGCAATATACACTTAATGGCACAGTTTTAAAGAGTGTGCAGGGACAGAGGGACCTGGGAGTTAATGTGCGTAGGTCCCTGAAGGTGGCAGGACAGAGTGAGAGAGTGGTTAACAAAGCATATGGGATCTTGGGCTTCATAAAGAGAGGTATTGAGTACAAAAGTAGAGAAGTTATGCTGAACCTTTATAAAGCGCTGGTTAGGCCACAACTGAAGTATTGCGTCCAGTTCTGGTCACCACACTTTAGGAAGGATGTGAAGGCACTTGAGAGGGTGCAGAGGAGATTTACCAGAATGGTTCCGGGGATGGGGGATCTTAGCTACAAGGACAGGTTGGAGAAGCTGGATTTGTTTTCATTGGAGCAAAGGAGGTTGAGGGTTGATTTGATAGAGGTGTACAAGGTTATGATGGGTTTGGATAGGCTAGACAGAGAAAGGCTGTTCCCACTAGTTGATGGTACAAGGACTAGGGGACACAGATTTAAGGTTTTGGGCAAGAGGTACAGGGGGGGATGTGAGGAAAAACTTTTTTACGCAGTGAGTGGTGAGGACCTGGAACTCGCTGCCGATGGAAGTGGTGGAAGCGGAGACACTCAATGTTTTCAAGGGGAGACTGGATAGGCACTTGAGGGAAATAAACTTGCAGGGCTACGGGGATAGAGTGGGGGAATGGGACTGACTGGATTGCTCTACAGAGAGCCGGCACGGACTTGATGGGCCAAATGGCCTCCTTCTGTGCCATTATGACTTTATGACTATTCGGCTGTTTCAGGCTGTTCTTTACCAGGTGACGCAGATCTCTGGATCTGTGGAAAACTGTTGAATTTACTGCGCAAAAGGATTCAGCCATCGTGCCTGTGTCAGATTTAGCTCTTGACCTGGAGCAGTCTGCTTGCTGTGTGTCGGAGCAGCGCGTTATTAATGACAGTGTATTCGGCCCCAATCATTATACCTGGTGCATCTCCCCTGCTGTGACTAGTGAGCCCACTTTTCCTGCTCTAACCTCTGAACAGCGATACGGGGAAATCACGATAATCTCATCCCACTTTTTTTTTTGTTTAAATGCTAGAAAGATCAAATCATCAATTAATCTTCACCATTTAACTAATTTTTGTAAATTAAAAAGGATGGGAGTGTCTGCGGTAAAGAGGTGATTTTATGGCAATGATGATAAGTAACCAGTCTAACGGACTGTGACTGCCACCAGGGAGCACAGAAACCATGGTGAAGGAGCAGCCAGGGAGAGGGCACATTGGAATGAGCGGGCAGCAGCCTTTCAATGTGTAACTGTGTATGTTCACTTCGAGAGGCATTGAGTGATTGTTAAAAGGATGTCGACAAATTGACTCAAATTAGTTTAGCATGGGCTGGGCAAAGTTTAAGCTTTCAGGGTCTTGCAACATAGCAACAGCAGCGAGAGAGAGAGAACCTTTGCAAGAAATAAGAAAAATCAGTGCAAGGCAACAGAGTGACTGCGACAGCAGCACTTGGAGTCACTCATTTCATTCTTGTTACAGGATTCTGAAACCAGTAACTCACATTTTTGATTTAATTGTGCTGTTTGATGCGGCTGAAATCCCCTTGATTGTTACTTAATGACGAATAAATCCCCCAAAGGAATTGAAGAAAAGATTAAAAAGGATTTTCAGATTTTCACTCCGCATTCAGTCAAACTGTCAGAGACCCAGAGAGTGCAATCCCCCAGTGCCCGGGGACCCTCAGACCACCGAGCTGAGCGGCTTATTCTGCTTACAGTAATCTAATTACAGCTGCTCTCAATTCACAGCCTGTCTTCAGTCACCAGCTTTAGTTGGACCTCCCTCCCCCAGCCCAGAGCACTGACTAATCCCTTTAACTGAAGTACTTGCGGAAACAAAAGTGGCCCGACTGTTTGCTCAGCTCCAACCAGCCCGGGCAGCAGTTGAACAGGGAGATGAATTCTGTATCAGTGACCCCACACCATCCGACCCAGGCTCAGGCTCTCGCTGCCTTCAGCTCCTCACTCATTTCCCAACTCCGCACTCCGCCCCCATTCCCGCTTTTCAGCATCAGACTGCGAACAATCCCGGTTTAGTACAAGTGGTTCATTGATGTCACAGTTTTGCCGCACTGGCCCAGAATTTACTACCAAAATCTCGGTGCGTTTAACGGCGCTCGCCGTTATTAATGTGTAAATCGCCCGGTGACTTGTGGCGAGGGAGAGATACGGCGCGAGTTGTGAATCGCCACAAGTTGCTGGATGATTTGCGCCGCTCCGCCATCCGCCTCGCGAAAACGACATCTCGCTCTCGACCTCCCCGTGAGGTTCAGGAAATTGCTGCATTTGCGCATTAATTACCCATTAAACTCACCGCGGAAAGTTAGGGCTGGTACTTAACAGTGTAAGGACCCTTTTAATGAGGAGATTTATGTTCCAGCAATGCCACTCAACCTCTCCAGTCCAGAAAGGGAGCAATTGAAACTGTGGAGTCTCATTCCTGCAGGTAGTAAATTGTTCTTAGAGATCCAAAGATGTGCGGGTTAGGTTGATTTGGCTATGATAAATTGACCCTTAGTGTTAGGGGGGATTAAATACGTGGGGTTACGGGGATAGGGTGGGATATGTGTCGGTGCAGGCTCGATGGGCCGAAATGACCTCTATCTGCACTGTGGGGATTCTGTGATTCTGTGATTTTTAAAAATTTTACATTTTAAATTCTTTTTCATAATTTTCCTTTCTGTCTCTTTTTTCTCTCTCTCTTAATCCAATCTTTCTTTCCCTCTCTCTATTTCTCTTTCTGGACCTGATTTGACTCTAATTCACCCCATCTCCTTCTGCGTCATTCCTCTGTTTCTTTCTCAATCCTTCAATCTCATGGGTTAAGGAGATAGACTGTTGGTCCCATTGTTCACCGAGGTCCAAGGTGCCCCGTTGCCCTCTCCGCCCCGTTATCAGCTCACACTCCCAGCGAATTGGGTAGGATTGATTTGGGGAATGTCACTCAAAGGGTTGACAGTGGATAGGCAATGGCAAACATTCAAAGACTGCATAGATGAACTACAGAATTTGTTCATCCCAGTTTGGCATAAGAATAAAACAAAAAGGGTGACTCAACCGTGGCTAACAAGGGAAATTAGGGATAGCATAAGATCCAAGGAGAGGGCATATAAATTGGCCAGAAAAAGCGGTAACCCTGAGGATAGGGAGCAGGTTAGGATTCAACAAAGGAGGACAAAGGGATTAATTAAGAAGGGGAAAATAGAATATGAAAGTAAGCTAGCGAGGAACTTAAAAACTGACTGTAAGAGCTTTTATAGATATGTGAAGAGAAAAAGATTAGTGAAATCAAGTGTAGGTCCCTTGCGGTCAGAAGCGGGGGAAGTTATAATGGGGAACAAAGAAATGGCAGCCCAATTAAATGCATATTTTGGTTCTGTCTTCACAAAGGAAGACACAAATAACCTCCCAGAGATGTTGGAGAACATAGGATCTGATGAAAGGGAGGAACTGAAAGAAATCAGTATTTGCAGGGAAATGGTGTTAGGGAAATTGACGGGATTGAAGGCCGATAAATCCCCAGGGCCTGATAATCTACATCCTAGGGTACTTAAGGAAGTGGCCCTAGAAATAGTAGATGCATTGCTGATCATCTTCCAACATTCGATGGAATCTGGAACTGTACCCATGGATTGGAGGGTAGCTAATGTTACCCCACTATTCAAAAAGGGTGGTAGAGAGAAAGCGGGGAATTACAGACTGGTAAGCCTGACATCGGTAGTGGGGAAAATGCTAGAGTCCATTATAAAAGATGTAATAGCTGAGCACTTGAAAAACAGTGACAGGACCGGACAAAGTCAACATGGATTTACAAAAGGTAAATCGTGCTTGACTAATCTACTGGAATTTTTTGAGGATGTAACTGGGAAAATAGATCCGGGAGAACCAGTAGATGTGGTGTATTTGGACTTTCAAAAGGCTTTCGATAAGGTCCCGCATAAGAGATTAGCGTGTAAAGTTAAGGCACATGGGATTGGGGGCAAGGTATTGACTTGGATAGAGAACTGGTTGGTGGACAGAAAGCAGAGGGTAGGAATTAATGGGTCTTTTTCCGAGTGGCAGGCAGTGACTAGTGGGGTACCGCAGGGATCAGTCCTTGGACCCCAGCTATTCACAATATATATTAATGATCTAGATAAGGGAACTAAATGTAATATCTCTGTGGTAACACAATACAGCTTCCTGTGACTCGAACTTTATTGCATCACTTCCTGTGATTAGTCCAGGATAAATACTGGACTGATCAGTTGGATCCTGGAGAGGCATAGAGTAAGACCTCTTTTGTATGTAGCACCTTTTTAGTTGATTAAAGCTTACTTTAAGTTCACCACGCGTAAGGCTCATTCTTACGACAATCTCCAAGTTTGCAGATGACACAAAGCTGGGTGGGAGTGTGTGCTGCGAGGAGGATACCGAGAAACTCCAGGATGATTTGGACAGGTTGGGTGAGTGGGCAGAAGCGTGGCAGATGCAATATAACGTGGAGAAATGCGAGGTTATCCACTTTGGTGTCAAAAACAGAAAGGCAGACTATTATCTGAATGGCAATAGATTGGGAGAAGGGGAAGTGCAACGAGACCTGGGTGTCCTTGTGCACCAGTCGCTGAAGGTAAGCATGCAGGTGCAGCAGGCGGTGAAGAAGGCAAATGGTATGTTGGCCTTCATAGCAAAAGGGTTTGAGTATAGGAACAGGGATGTCCTGCTGCAGTTGTACAGGGCCTTGGTGAGACCACACCTTGAGTACTGTGTGCAGTTTTAGTCGCCTTATCTGAGGAAGGATGTTCTTGCCATGGAAGGAGTTCAGTGAAGATTCACAAGGCTGATACCTGGGATGGCAGGAATGACATATGAAGAGAGATTGGGTCGATTGAGCTTATACTCGCTGGAGTATAGAAGAATGAGAGGGGATCTCATTGAAACATAAAAAATTCTGACAGGTCTGGACAAACTAGATGCAGGAAGAATGTTCCCGATGGTCGGAGAGTCCAGAACCAGGGGTCATAACCTAAGGATAACGGGTAAGCCATTTAGACAGAAATGAGGAAAAATTTCTTCACCCAGAGAGTGGTGAACCTGTGGAATTCTCTACCACAGAAGGTAGTTGAGGCCAAGTCATTAAATATATTCAAGAATGAGTTAGATATATTTCATAAAGCTAAAGGTATCAAGGGATATGGGGAGAAGGCAGGTACAGGGTACTGAGTTTGGATGATCAGCCATGATCTCATCGAATGGCGGAGCAGGCTCGAGGGGTCGAATGGCCTACTCCTGCTCCTATCTTCTATGTTTCTATGTTTCTATGCAAGATACGGCGCAACTACTTGAGCTGAAGGGTGCGGGAAACAATCGAACTAACGGAGCTCACCGCGAGCTGCCCCAGCAAAATCTGGGCCGATATATGACAACATTGACCAACGCCCCGCTAGAAGCTGCTCTTCCTCCCACTACTGCTGGGAATGGATTTACTGACTGTTCTAAACAACAAACAACAACAACAACAACTTGTATTTATATAGCGCCTTTAATGTAGTAAAACGTCCCAAGGCGCTTCACAGGAGTGTTATAAGACAAACTTTGACACCGAGCCATATAAGGATAAATTAGGGCAGGTGACCAAAAGCTTGGTCAAAGAGGTAAGTTTTAAGGAGCGTCTTAAAGGAGGAAAGAGAGGTAGCGAGGCAGAGAGGTTTAGGGAGAGAATTCCGGAGCTTAGGGCCTAGGCAACAGAAGGCACGGCCACCAAAGGTTGAACAATTATAATCAGGGATGCTCAAGAGGGCAGAATTAGAGGAGCGAAGATATCTCGGGGACTTGTGGCGATTACAGAGATAGGGAGGGGGGTGCGAGGCCATGGAGGGATGAGAATTTTGAAATCAAGATGTTGCTTAACCGGGAGCCAATGTAGGTCAGCGAGCACAGGGGTGATGGGTGAACGGGACTTGGTGCGAGTTAGGACACGGGCAGCCGAGTTTTGGATGACCTCAAGTCTACGTAGGTTAGAACCTGGGAGGCCAACCAGGAGTGCGTTGGAATAGTCAAGTCCAGAGGTAACAAAGGCATGGATGAGGGTTTCAGCAGCGGATGAGGTGAGGCAGGGGCGGAGACGGGCGATGGTACGGAGGTGGAAATAGGCGGTCTTAGTTATGCTGTTGATATGTGGTCGGAAGCTCATTTCAGGATCAAATATGACACCAAGGTTGCGAACAGTGTGATTCAGCCTCAGACAGATGTTAGGGAGAGGGGTGGAGCCAATGGTTAGGGAACGGAGTTTGTGGCGGGGACCGAAAACAATGGCTTCGGTCTTCCCAATATTTAATTGCAGAAAATTTTTGCTCATCCAGAAATGGATGTTGGACAAGCAGTCAGACAATTTAGAGACTGTGGAGGGGTCGAGAGAAGAGATCGTGAGGTAGAGCTGGGTGTCGTCAGCGTAGATGTGGAAACTGATGCTGTGTTTTCGGATGCTGTCACCCTCAGGACGTCCCAAAGCGCTTTACAGCCAATGAAGTACTTTAAGTGTAGTCACTGTTGTAATGTAGGAAACGGGCTGCCAATTTGCCCACAGCAAGCTCCCAGAAACGGAAAAAATATAATGACCAGATAATCGGTTTTAGTGATGTTGGTTGAGAGATAAATATTGTCCCAGGACACCAGGGAGAAATCCCCTTCTCTTCTTCCAAATAGTGCCATGGGATCTTTTACGTCTACCTGAGAGGACAGACAGGGCCTCGGTTTAACGTCTCATCCGAAAGACGGCACTTCTGACAGTGCAGCGCTCCCTCAGTACTGCAGTGGGAATGTCAGCCTAGATTTTGTGCTCAAGTTTCTGGAGTGGGACTCGAACCCACAACCTTCTGACTCAGAAGCAAGGGGTGCTATCCACTGTGCCACGGCTGACGAGGAGCATCTCAAAGGAGGAGGCAGAGAGGTTTAGGGAAGGGAATTCCAGAGGTTAGGGCCCAGGTAACTGTAGGCACGGCCACCAATCAGGTCACCACTTCTCCATATAAACAGCTCCTTAAGCACAGGTGTCAGGGATTTCAATGTTTTGGACAGAATCCCACTGCATTAAAAACATAAATGAGGGATATCAAATAAAGGAGATAAAGAGGGAAAACTAAACTGAAACATAAAAGTGAGGCAAGTGATAAATCTAGGGCGAGTGGGGAGAGAAGACGAGCCGGGGGGGTTTTGGGGGGAGGGGGCACGTGGAGGAGCGCAGAGGGGGGTCAGTGCGGGGAGTGAGGTACCCCAGGGGTCAGTGTGGGGTGTGAGGTACCCCAGGGGTCAGTGTGGGGTGTGAGGTACCCCAGGGGTCAGTGCTGGGAGCGAGGTACCCCAGGGGTCAGTGCTGGGAGTGAGGTACCCTAGGGGTCAGTGCGGGGAGTGAGGTACCCCAGGGGTCAGTGCTGGGAGTGAGGTACCCCAGGGGTCAGTGTGGGGAGTGAGGTACCCCAGGGGTCAGTGTGGGGAGTGATGTTCCCCAGGGGTCAGTGCTGGGAGTGATGTACCCCAGGGGTCAGTGTGGGGAGTGAGGTACCCCAGGGGTCAGTGTGGGGAGTGAGGTACCCCAGGGGTCAGTGCGGGGAGTGAGGTACCCCAGGGGTCAGTGCTGGGAGTGAGGTACCCCAGGGGTCAGTGCTGGGAGTGAGGTACCCCAGGGGTCAGTGCTGGGAGTGAGGTACCCCAGGGGTCAGTGCGGGGAGTGAGGTACCCCAGGGGTCAGTGCTGGGAGTGAGGTACCCCAGGGGTCAGTGTGGGGAGTGAGGTACCCCAGGGGTCAGTGCTGGGTGTGAGGTACCCCAGGGGTCAGTGCTGGGAGTGAGGTACCCCAGGGGTCAGTGTGGGGAGTGAGGTACCCCAGGGGTCAGTGTGGGGAGTGAGGTACCCCAGGGGTCAGTGTGGGGAGTGAGGTACCCCAGGGGTCAGTGTGGGGAGTGAGGTACCCCAGGGGTCAGTGTGGGGAGTGATGTACCCCAGGGGTCAGTGTGGGGAGTGATGTACCCCAGGGGTCAGTGTGGGGAGTGAGGTAACCCAGGGGTCAGTGTGGGGAGTGATGTACCCCAGGGGTCAGTGTGGGGAGTGAGGTACCCCAGGGGTCAGTGTGGGGAGTGAGGTCAGGGGTCGATACTGGGAGTGAGGTACCCCAGGGGTCAGTGTGGGGAGTGAGGTACCCCAGGGGTCAGTGTGGGGAGTGAGGTACCCCAGGGGTCAGTGCTGGGAGTGAGGTACCCCAGGGGTCAGTGCTGGGAGTGATGTACCCCACGGGTAAGTGTGGGGAGTGAGGTACTCCAGGGGTCAGTGTGGGGAGTGATGTACCCCAGGGGTCAGTGCTGGGAGTGAGGTACCCCAGGGGTCAGTGTGGGGAGTGAGGTACCCCAGGGGTCAGTGTGGGGAGTGAGGTACTCCAAGGGTCAGTGTGGGGAGTGAGGTACCCCAGGGGTCAGTGTGGGGAGTGAGGTACCCCAGGGGTCAGTGTGGGGAGTGAGGTACCCCAGGGGTCAGTGTGGGGAGTGAGGTACCCCAGGGGTCAGTGCTGGGAGTGAGGTACCCCAGGGGTCAGTGTGGGGAGTGAGGTATCCCAGGGGTCAGTGCTGGGAGTGAGGTACTCCAGGGGTCAGTGTGGGGAGTGATGTACCCCAGGGGTCAGTGTGGGGAGTGATGTACCCCAGGGGTCAGTGTGGGGAGTGAGGTACCCCAGGGGTCAGTGCTGGGAGTGATGTACCCCAGGGGTCAGTGTGGGGAGTGAGGTACCCCAGGGGTCAGTGCTGGGAGTGAGGTACCCCAGGGGTCAGTGCTGGGAGTGATGTACCCCAGGGGTCAGTGTGGGGAGTGATGTTCCCCAGGGGTCAGTGCTGGGAGTGATGTACCCCAGGGGTCAGTGTGGGGAGTGAGGTACCCCAGGGGTCAGTGTGGGGAGTGAGGTACCCCAGGGGTCAGTGCTGGGTGTGAGGTACCCCAGGGGTCAGTGTGGGCAATGAGGTACCCCAGGGGTCAGTGCTGGGAGTGAGGTACCCCAGGGGTCAGTGTGGGGAGTGAGGTACCCCAGGGGTCAGTGCTGGGAGTGAGGTACCCCAGGGGTCAGTGCTGGGAGTGAGGTACCCCAGGGGTCAGTGCGGGGAGTGATGTACCCCAGGGGTCAGTGTGGGGAGTGAGGTACCCCAGGGGTCAGTGTGGGGAGTGAGGTACCCCAGGGGTCAGTGTGGGGAGTGAGGTCAGGGGTCAGTGTGGGGAGTGAGGTACCCCAGGGGTCAGTGCTGGGAGTGAGGTACCCCAGGGGTCAGTGCTGGGAGTGAGGTACCCCACGGGTCAGTGTGAGGAGTGATGTACCCCAGGGGTCAGTGTGGGGAGTGAGGTCAGGGGTCAGTGTGGGGAGTGAGGTACCCCAGGGGTCAGTGCTGGGAGTGAGGTACCCCAGGGGTCAGTGTGGGGAGTGATGTACCCCAGGGGTCAGTGTGGGGAGTGAGGTACCCCAGGGGTCAGTGTGGGGAGTGATGTACCCCAGGGGTCAGTGTGGGGAGTGATGTACCCCAGGGGTCAGTGTGGGGAGTGAGGTACCCCAGGGGTCAGTGCTGGGAGTGAGGTACCCCAGAGGTCAGTGTGGGGAGTGAGGTACCCCAGGGGTCAGTGTGGGGAGTGAGGTACCCCAGAGGTCAGTGTGGGGAGTGATGTACCCCAGGGGTCAGTGTGTGGAGTGAGGTACCCCAGGGGTCAGTGCTGGGAGTGAGGTACACCAGGGGTCAGTGTGGGGAGTGAGGTACCCCAGGGGTCAGTGTGGGCAATGAGGTACCCCAGGGGTCAGTGTGGGGAGTGAGGTACCCCAGGGGTCAGTGTGGGGAGTGAGGTACCCCAGGGGTCAGTGTGGGGAGTGAGGTACCCCAGGGGTCAGTGTGGGGAGTGAGGTACCGCAGGGGTCAGTGCTGGGAGTGAGGTACCCCAGGGGTCAGTGCTGGGAGTGAGGTATCCCAGGGGTCAGTGCTGGGAGTGAGGTATCCCAGGGGTCAGTATGGGGAGTGAGGTCAGGGGTCAGTGTGGGGAGTGAGGTACCCCAGGGGTCAGTGTGGGGAGTGAGGTCAGGGGTCAGTGTGGGGAGTGAGGTACCCCAGGGGTCAGTGTGGGGAGTGAGGTACCCCAGGGGTCAGTGTGGGGAGTGAGGTACCCCAGGGGTCAGTGTGGGGAGTGAGGTACCCCAGGGGTCGGTACTGGGAGTGAGGTACACCAGGGGTCAGTGTGGGGAGTGAGGTACCCCAGGGGTCAGTGTGGGGAGTGAGGTACCCCAGGGGTCAGTGCTGGGAGTGAGGTACCCCAGGGGTCAGTGCTGGGAGTGAGGTATCCCAGGGGTCAGTGCTGGGAGTGAGGTATCCCAGGGGTCAGTATGGGGAGTGAGGTCAGGGGTCAGAGTGGGGAGTGAGGTACCCCAGGGGTCAGTGTGGGGAGTGAGGTCAGGGGTCAGTGTGGGGAGTGAGGTACCCCAGGGGTCAGTGTGGGGAGTGAGGTACCCCAGGGGTCAGTGTGGGGAGTGAGGTACACCAGGGGTCAGTGTGGGGAGTGAGGTACCGCAGGGGTCAGTGTGGGGAGTGAGGTACCCCAGGGGTCGGTACTGGGCCCACTCTTGTTCTCGGTATATGCAGATGATTTGGATTTTGCTGATGACACAACAGTAGGAGGTTTGGGTGAACAGTGAGGAGGAGTGTGGAGCGGCAGAGGCCTGAGGTGAGTCAATAAAGGGAGGCCCGAGGCTCAGGTAGGCCTCAGACCAGCGTCAACAGCGGGGGAGGAGGAGCCTTTCTTTCTTTCTCTCTCCCACAGAGCGGTCGGCAGCGGGGAAGGAGGAGCGGACCTGGTTGGAGCGGCAGAGGCCTGAGGTGAGTCATTAAACTCACCTACGTGGCCTTTTTCCCCAGCGGGGAAAGAGCTTCGCGGGCTTTTTCAAAGGCAGGGGGCGGGGCCAAATCATTGGTACCCGTATATAGGTGGAGCGGTTGCTAAACCCGAGACACTACACTAGTAGTGACTCCCACCCTCCCACCTCCTCTAACCTTTAGGGGTAGAGGGAATTTAAAAGGTAGGTTCGATTTTATATTTTGTTTTCAGGGACTTAACTCCTGGACCTAAGTTAAATAAGTTTAAATTTTAGTAATAAAGTAACATAAGGGTTAAGTCATGACAGGAAGTCTCGGACCCGTTTCATGCTCCTCCTGTGCCATGTGGGAAACCAGGGACACTTCCAGTGTCCCTGACAACTACGTGTGCGGGAAGTGTGTCCAGCTGCAGCTCCTGACAGCCCGCATGGCGGTGCTGGAGCTGCGGTGGACTCACTCTGGAGTATGCACGATGCCGAGAACTCGGTGAATCGCTCATTTAGTGAGTTGTCCACACCGCAGGTAAAGGCTAGGACAGACAGTGAATGGGTGACCAAGAAGCAGGGCAATATCAGGAAGGTAGTGCAGGAGTCCCCTGTGGTCATCTCCCTCCAAAACAGGTATGCCACTTTGGATACTGTTGGGGGAGATGGCCTACCAGGGGAAGGCACTAGCAGCCAGGTTCATGGCACCATGGCTGGCTCTGCTGCACAGCAGGGCGGGAAAAAGAGTGGCAGGGCTATAGTGATAGGGGACTCAATTGTAAGGGGAATAGACAGGAGTTTCTGTGGCCGCAACCGAGATTCCAGGATGGTATGTTGCCTCCCTGGTGCAAGGGTCAAGGATGTCTCGGAGCGGCTGCAGAACATTCTGAAGAGGGAGGGTGAACAGCCAGCTGTCGTGGTGCATGTAGGTACCAACGATATAGGTAAAAAGCGGGAAGAGGTCCTACAAGCAGAATTTAGGGAGCTAGGAGCTAAATTAAAAAGTAGGACCTCTAAGGTAGTAATCTCTGGATTGCTACCAGGGCCACGTGCTAATCAGAATAGAGAGAACAGGATAGTGAGATTGAATACGTGGCTTGAGCAGTGGTGCAGGAGGGAGGGATTCAAATTCCTGAGGCATTGGAACCAGTTCTGGGGGAAGTGGGACCTGTACAAAAGGGACGGTCTGCACTTGGGCAGGACTGGAACCGATGTCCTCGGGGTAATATTTGCTAAAGCAGTTCGGGAGGATTTAAACTAATATGGCAGGGGAATGGGAACCTATGTAGCGAAACAGGGGGAAGTAATATGCAGTCAGAAACAAATGTTAGAAGGGTGAGAAACAATAGGGGAAGGCCGAGTAAACAAAGGCAAGAAACACAAAGGGCCATACTAAATCATAAGTCTAAAAGGACAAAGGATGTTAATAAAACAAGCCTAAAGGCTCTGTGTCTTAATGCAAGGAGTATCCGTAATAAGGTGGATGAATTGACTGTGCAAATAGATGTTAACGGATACGATGTGATTGGGATTACAGAGACGTGGCTCCAGAACAATCAAGGCTGGGAACTGAACATCCAGGGGTATTCAACATTCAGAAAGGATAGAATAAAAGGAAAAGGGGGTGGGGTAGCATTGCTGGTTAAAGAGGAGATTAATGCAATAGCTAGGAAGGACATCAGCTTGGAGGATGTGGAATCAATATGGGTTGAGCTGCAGAACACCAAAGGGCAGAAAACGTTAGTGGGAGTTGTGTACAGACCTCCAAACAGCAGTAGTGAGGTGGGGGAGGGTATGAAACAGGAAATCAGAGGTGCGTGCAAAAAAGGCACGGCAGTTATCATGGGTGACTTTAATATGCATATAGATTGGGCTACTCAAACTGGAAGCAATACGGTGGAGGAGGATTTCCTGGAGTGTTTAAGGGATGGTTTCCTAAACCAATATGTTGAGGAACCAACTCGAGGGGAGGCCATCCTGGACTGGGTGTTGTGTAATGAGGAAGGACTAATCAGCAATCTTGTGGTACGAGGCCCCCTGGGGAAGAGTGACCATAGTATGGTGGAGTTCTACATTAGGATGGAGAAGGAAACAGTTAAGTCAGAGACCATGGTCCAGAACTTAAATAAGGGCAACTTTGAGGGTATGAGGCGTGAATTGGCGAGGTTAAATTGGCAAGCGATATTTAAGGGGCTATCAGTGGAAGGGCAATGGCAGACATTTAGAGATCGCATGGATGAACTACAACAATTGTACATCCCGGTCTGGCGTAAAAATAAAAAAGGGAAGGTGGCTCAACCATGGCTAACAAGGGAAATCAGGGATAGTATTAAAACCAAGGAAGTTGCATACAAATTGGCCAGAAGTAGCAGCAAACCCGGGGACTGGGAGAACTTCAAAACTCAGCAGAGGAGGACGAAGGGTTTGATTAGGGCAGGGAAAATAAAATATGAAAGGAAGCTTGCAGAGAACATTAAAATGGACAGCAAAAGCTTCTATAAATATGTAAAAAGAAAGAGGTTAGTAAAAACAAACGTAGGTCCCCTGCAGTCGGAAACAGGGGAAGTCGTAATGGGGAACAAGGAAATGGCAGATCAATTGAACAAGTACTTTGGTTCGGTGTTTACTGTGGAGGACACACACAACCTGCCGGAAATAAAAGGGGTCAGAGGATCTGGTAAGAGGGAGGAGCTGAGGGAAATCCTTATTAGTCGGGAAAAGGTATTGGGAAAATTGATGGGACTGAAGGCTGAAAAATCCTCGGGGCCTGATGGTCTGCATCCCAGAGTACTTAAGGAGGTGGCCTTGGAAATAGTGGATGCATTGACGATCATTTTCCAACATTCCTTAGACTCTGGATCAGTTCCGATGGAGTGGAGGGTGGCCAATGTAACCCCTCTTTTTAAAAAAGGAGGGAGGGAGAAAGCAGGGAATTATAGACCGGTCAGCCTGACATCGGTTGTGGTTAAAATGATGGAAGCAATTATTAAAGATGTCATAAAAGACCAATTGGAAAGTGGCGACATGATAGGTCCAAGTCAGCATGGATTTGTGAAAGGGAAATCATGCTTGACAAATCTTCTGGAATTTTTTGAGGATGTTTCCAATAGGGTGGACAGGGGGGAACCAGTAGATGTGGTGCATTTGGACTTTCAGAAGGCCTTCGACAAGGTTCCACACAAGAGATTGGTGAGCAAAGTTAAAGCACATGGGATTGGGGGTAATGTGTTGACGTGGATTGAGAACTGGTTGGCACACAGGAAACAAAGAGTAGGAGTAAATGGGTACTTTTCAGAATGGCAGGCAGTGACCAGCGGGGTACCACAGGGTTCGGTGCTGGGACCCCAGCTGTTTACATTATATATTAATGATTTGGACGAAGGGATTAAATGTAATATCTCCAAATTTGCGGATGACACTAAATTGGGAGGCAGTGTGAACAATGAGGAGGATGCTAGGAGGCTACAGAGTGACTTGGACAGGTTGGGTGAATGGGCAAATGTATGGCAGATGAAGTACAATGTGGATAAATGTGAGGTTATCCACTTTGGTGGTAAAAATAGAGAGGCGGACTAGTACCTGAATGGTGGCAGATTAGGGAAAGGGGAGGTGCAACGAGACCTGGGCATCATGGTACATCAGTCATTGAAGGTGGGAATGCAAGTGCAGCAGGCAGTCAAGAAAGCAAACGGAATGATGGCCTTCATAGTAAGGGGATTTGAGTACAGGAGTAGGGAGGTGATGCTGCAGTTGTACAGGGCCTTGGTGAGGCCACACCTGGAGTATTGTGCGCAGTTTTGGTCTCCTAACTTAAGGAAGGACATTCTTGCTATTGAGGGAGTGCAGCGAAGGTTCACTAGATTGATTCCTGGGATGGCCGGACTGACATATCAAGAAAGATTGGGTCAACTGAACTTGTATCCTCTGGAGTTCAGAAGAATGAGGGGGGATCTTATAGAGACATTTAAAATCCTGACTGGTTTAGACAAATTAGATGCGGGCAGAATGTTCCCAATGGTAGGGAAAACTAGAACCAGGGGTCACAGTCTAAGGATTAAGGGGAAGCCATTTAGGACTGAGCTGAGGAGGAACTTCTTCACCCAGAGAGTGGTGAATCTATGGAATTCTCTTCCACAGAAGGTTGTTGAGGCCAGTTCGCTAAATATATTCAAAAGGGAGTTAGATATAACACTCACAACTAGGGGGATCAAGGGGTATGGCGAGAAAGCAGGAATGGGGTACTGAGGTAGCATGTTCAGCCATGAACGCATTGAATGGCGGTGCAGGCTCGAAGGACCGAATGGTCTACTCCTGTACCTATTTTCTATGTTTCTATGTTTCTATGTTTCTATGAGTGAGAGAGACTTCAGGAAGACAAAGAGGTTGGTGGAATGGGGCAGATGAATATTAATGTGGATAAGTGTGAGGTGATACATATTTGGGAAGTAAACTAGGAATGGGAGACTCAATGGAATCGCAGTGGAGGGTGTGACTAAACAGAGACCAGGGGTTCAAATCCAGTGTCCCCTGAAAGTGTGAGTGCTGGTAGATAAAGCCATAAAAAAGGGCCAATAGAATTTGGGATTTTATAAATAGAGGTGTAGAGTACAAGATTAAAGCGGTAATGATAAATTTGTACAAAACACTGGTGAGGCCACAGTTAGAGTCTGGGGTCACTTCTGGTCCCCATTATAGAAAGGACATTCAATCCATGGAGAGTGAGCAGTGTAGATTCACCAGGGTGGGAGAGACCTGTACAGAAATTACAACATGGAAACAGGCCGTTCGGCCCATCCAGTCCGTGTTGGTGTTCATCCCCCACAGGAGTGGTGTCCCAATCCCATGTACCCACCCTGTTCCCAGATCCCTTTATCTCCCCTTTGCTTCAAACTTGAGATACTGAGACTATTTCCACTGGAGCGGAGAGGCGAAGAGGGGATTTAAGAGAGATTTTTAAAATGTATTAATGGTTTTGATAGAGTGAATAGGGAAAGATGGTTTAATCTGGTTGGAGAGGCAGTGGCAATGAGTGATCAATCTAAAATCATCAGTGCGTGAGGAGAGAGGCGAGGAGGAATTCCTTTACACAGAGCGTTGTTGGAGCCTGGAATGTTTTGTCACTAGCCTAATCAGTAAAAATAATGAGGAGGAGGAATTCCTTGAGTGTTTAAGGGATGGTTATCTGAATCAATATGTCGAGGAACCAACTCGGGAACAGGCTATATTGGACTGGGTACTGTGCAATGAGAAGGGACTAATTAGTAATCTTGTTGTACGGGGACCCTTGGGTCAGAGCGATCATAACATGATCGATTTCTCTCTCGAAATGGAGAGTGAAGAAATTGACTCAGAGACTAAGGTCCTGAATTTAAACAAGGGGAATTATGATGCCATTAGACGGGAACTGAGTAGGTCTGATTGGACAACGTTCCTGGGAGGACTGGAGGTAGATAAACAATGGCAAGCATTTAAAGATAGAATGACAAAATTGCAAAAATTGTTTATACCAATCTGGCATAAAAGGAAATCTAAAAAGGTGACTCAACCGTGGATAACAGGGGAAATTAGAGACAGCATAAAATCCAAAGATAGGGCGTATAAAATAGCCAAAAAAAGCGCCAGAGCGGAAGATTGGGAACAGTTTAAGATAGAGCAAAGGAGGACAAAGGGCTTAATCAAGAGGGGCAAAATAGCTTACGAAAGCAAGCTGGCGGAAAATATAAAAACTAACTCCAAAAGCTTTTATAAGTATATCAAGAGGAAAAGACTGGTGAAAACCAAAGTTGGTCCATTGCAGTCAGATACGGGGGAATATATAACGGGAAATAAGGAAATGGCAGACCAACTAAATGCATACTTTGGGTCAGTCTTTACGAAGGAAGACACAAAAAACCTCCCTGGGATATCAGGAAAAATAGGGACATTGGCAAAGGAGGAACTGACGCAAATCAATATCTCTAAGGATATGGTGTTAAGGAAGCTAAAGGGATTGAAGGCGGACAAATCCCCAGGGCCTGATAACATGCATCCTAGGGTACTGAAGGAGGTGGCCCTAGAGATAGCGGATGCACTAAGTATGATTTTTCAGAATTCATTAGACTCGGGAACAGTGCCCATGGATTGGAGGGTAGCTAACGTTACCCCACTATTCAAAAAGGGGGGTAGGGAAAAAGCAGGTAATTACAGACCTGTAAGCCTTACATCAGTTGTGGGCAAAATGCTGGAGTCCATCATTAAGGATGAAATAGCGGAGCACTTAGCAAATGGGGACAGGATAGGACAGAGTCAACATGGATTTACAAAGGGTAAATCGTGCTTGACTAATCTATTGGAATTTTTTGAGGGAGTAACTGGTAAAATAGATGGGGGAGAGCCAGTAGATGTGGTGTACCTGGACTTCCAAAAGGCCTTCGATAAGGTCCCACATAAAAGATTAGCATGGAAAATTGAAGCTCATGGGATAAAGGGGAAGGTATTGACGTGGATAGAGAACTGGCTGTCAGATAGAAAACAGAGAGTTAGAATAAACGGCTCATTTTCTGAATGGCAGGCAGTAACAAGTGGGGTACCACAGGGATCTGTCCTGGGTCCCCAGCTGTTCACAATTTACATTAATGACCTGGATCAGGGAGTCGGATGCAGCATTTCCAAATTTGCAGACGACACTAAACTAGGAGGGGGGGTGGGCTCAGAGGAGGAGACCAGGAAGCTCCAGAGCGATTTGGACAGACTGGGTGATTGGGCAGATAAATGGCAGATGCACTATAATGTGGACAAGTGCGAAGTTATCCACCTTGGGTGCAGGAACGGGAGGGCAAATTATTATTTAAATGGCAATAAATTGGGAGAGGGGGAAGTACAGAGAGACCTGGGTGTTCTTGTACACCAGTCACTGAAGGCGAGCATGCAGGTGCAACAGGCGGTCGAGAAGGCAAACGGTATGCTGGCCTTCATAGCAAAAGGGTTGGAATACAGGAACAGGGATACCTTGCTGCAGCTGTACAGGGCACTGGTGAGACCACACCTCGAGTACTGTGTACAGTTTTGGTCGCCTCATCTGAGGAAAGATGTTCTTGCCATGGAGGGGGTGCAGCGGCGATTCACCAGGCTGATACCAGGAATGGCGGGATTGACCTATGAGGAGAGACTATGTAGTTTAGGGATGTACACACTGGAGTTTAGAAGATTGAGAGGGGACCTCATAGAAGTGTATAAAATTCTGACAGGTCTAGACAGACTAGATGCAGAAGGAATGTTTCCCTTGGCGGGTGAGAACAGAACTAGAGGACATAATTTAAGGATAAGGGCTAAAACATTTAGGACAGAAATGAGGGGGAATTTCTTCACTCAGAGGGTGGTGAACCTGTGGAACTCATTGCCACAGAGGGCAGTGTACGCCAGCTCATTAAATATATTTAAGAGGGAATTAGATATATTTCTACAGGCAAAAGGGGTTAAGGGTTACGGAGAGAAGGCGGGGACGGGATACTGAATTGGAGGATCAGCCATGATCTCATTAAATGGCGGAGCAGGCTCGAAGGGCCGGATGGCCTACTCCTGCTCCTATCTTCTATGTATGTAATCTATGTAGAAGGTGGTTGAGGCTGAAACCATCGCATCTTTTAAGGGAAAGTGAATAAATATTTGAAGCAAAACTATGGGTCTATGGGGAGAGAGCGGGGCAGTGGGATTAGTTTGAGATTGACACAGGGCTATGGGGAGAGAGCGGGGCAGCGGGGTTAGTTTGGGATTGATACAGGGCTATGGGGAGAGAGTGGGGCAGCGGGGTTAGTTTGGGATTGATACAGGGCTTTGGGGCGAGAGTGGGGCAGTAGGATTAGATTTGGGATTGATATAGGGCTATGGGGAGAGAGTGGAGCAGTGGGATTAGTTTGGGATTGATACAGGGCTATGGGGAGAGAGTGGAGCAGTGGGATTAGTTTGGGATTGATTCAGGGCTATGGGGAGAGAGCGGGGCAGTGGGATTAGTTTGGGACTGATACAGGGCTATGGGGAGAGAGCAGGGCAGTGGGATTAGTTTGGGATTGATACAGGGCTATGGAGAGAGCGGGGCAGTGAGATTAGTTGGGGATTGATACAGGGCTATGGGGAGAGAGCGGGGCAGTGGGATTAGTTTGGGATTGATACAGGGCTATGGGGAGAGAGTGTGGCAGTGGGATTAGGTTGGGATTGATACAGGGCTATGGGGAGAGAGCGGGGCAGTGGGATTAATTTGGGATTGATACAGGGCTATGGGGAGAGAGCGGGGCAGTGGGATTAGGTTGGGATTGATACAGGGCTATGGGGAGAGAGTGGAGCAGTGGGATTAGTTTGGGATTGATTCAGGGCTATGGGGAGAGAGCGAGGCAGTGGGATTAGTTTGGGACTGATACAGGGCTATGGGGAGTGAGCGGGGCAGTGGGATTAATTTGGGATTGATACAGGGCTATGGGGAGAGAGCGGGGCAGTGGGATTAGTTTGGGATTGATACAGGGCTATGGGGAGAGAGCGGGGCAGTGGGATTAGTTTGGGATTGATACAGGGCTATGGGGAGAGAGCGGGGCAGTGGGATTAGGTTGGGATTGATACAGGGCTATGGGGAGAGAGTGTGGCAGTGGGATTAGGTTGGGATTGATACAGGGCTATCGGGAGAGAGTGTGGCAGTGGGATTAGGTTGGGATTGATACAGGGCTATGGGGAGAGGGCGGGGCAGTGGGATTAGGTTGGGATTGATATAGGGCTATGGGGAGATTGCGGGGCAGTGGGATTAGTTTGGGATTGATACAGGGCTATGGGGAGAGAGTGTGGCAGTGGGATTAGGTTGGGATTGATACAGGGCTATGGGGAGAGAGCGGGGCAGTGGGATTAGTTTGGGATTGATACAGGGCTATGGGGAGATAGTGTGGCAGTGGGATTAGGTTGGGATTGATATAGGGCTATGGGGAGATTGCGGGGCAGTGGGATTAGTTTGGGATTGATACAGAGCTATTGGGAGAGCGGGGCAGTGGGATTAGGTTGGGATCGATACAGAGCTATGGGAGAGAGCGGGGCAGTGGGATTAGGTTGGGATCGATACAAGGCTATGGGGAGATTGCGGGGCAGTGGGATTAGTTTGGGATTGATACAGAGCTATTGGGGGAGAGCGGGGCAGTGGGATTAGTTTGGGATTGATACAGAGCTATTGGGAGAGAGCGGGGCAGTGGGATTAGGTTGGGATTGATACAGAGCTATTGGGGGAGAGCGGGGCAGTGGGATTAGTTTGGGATTGATACAGAGCTATTGGGAGAGAGCGGGGCAGTGGCATTAGGTTGGGATTGCTCCAGTAAAGAGCTGGTACAAATAAGATGGGCCAAATGGACTCCTCCTGTGCTGTAAATGTCTATGGTTTTAGTTTGAAGAGCTCATGGACTGGAACAAACCCTCTGACTCTCAGCCAAAATGATTGGAGTCAGAAGGAGACTGGAACCCAACTGCGAGCGACACTTTCTGTTCAGATTCACATCCAGCAGTTATAGGGCCAGAAAATCTTTCCCCGTATTGCAGACTTGTGAAATCATTCTCTTTATATCAGTACAAGTTTGAAGCATTAAATGCTGCTTCAGATTTTAGTCGCCAATTTACGGATTCTGTTAAGGATCTTAAATCCGCTCTCCCTAAACCGAGTCATCACCACGGTAACCAACCCCGGGCTCCTCCTCAGTCTCTCCCCAGCCTCTCATCAATGCTCAGGTGCCTGAAGGTCAGTATCAGTTTGGCTGCCTCTCTCTGCACTCCCTCCAATGCTGGAAATCCCTGACACATGTGGACACCAGAACTGTGCCCAGTGCTCCGGGTGTGTCTGTTCCCAGTGCTCCGGGTGTGGCTGTTCCCAGTGCTCCGGGTGAGACTGTTCCCAGTGCTCCGGGTGAGACTGTTCCCAGTGCTCCAGGTGTGTCTGTTCCCAGTGCTCCGGGTGTGGCTGTGCCCAGTGCTCCAGGTGTGTCTGTGCCCAGTGCTCCAGGTGTGTCTGTTCCCAGTGCTCCAGGTGTGTCTGTTCCCAGTGCTCCAGGTGTGTCTGTTCCCAGTGCTCCGGGTGTGGCTGTGCCCAGTGCTCCGGGTGTGTCTGTTCCCAGTGCTCCGGGTGTGTCTGTTCCCAGTGCTCCAGGTGTGTCTGTTCCCAGTGCTCCGGGTGTGGCTGTGCCCAGTGCTCCGGGTGTGGCTGTGCCCAGTGCTCCGGGGTGTCTGTTCCCAGTGCTCCGGGTGTGTCTGTGCCCAGTGCTCCGGGTGTGTCTGTTCCCAGTGCTCCAGGTGTGTCTGTTCCCAGTGCTCCGGGTGTGGCTGTTCCCAGTGCTCCGGGTGTGTCTGTGCCCAGTGCTCCGGGTGTGGCTGTGCCCAGTGCTCCGGGTGTGGCTGTGCCCAGTGCTCCGGGTGTGGCTGTGCCCAGTGCTCCAGGTGTGGCTGTATCTGGTGCAGCAGAGACAACTGGTTTACTTGTTTCAGTTAATGTTATTTCTCCCTCGTCCCACCTCATGTCCAGGAAAGTTTTGAAACTGATTTTAATAAATAAAAGCTTTCATTTCATGGTTAGTTCTGTAGTTAGTACAGCTGCTCGAGGTTAAAGTCATACAGTAAAACACAAACAGCAGAGGGCCACATTCACAGGACAGAAAAGGACAGAAAATCTCACTGAAAAAGTTCTAGAATTTAATGGAAAAACACTTTTTCCTCACAGATTATGATCTGGAATTCGCTGCCTGAAAGGGCGGTGGAAGCAGATTCAATAGTAACTTTCAAAAGGGAATTGGATAAATATGTGTCGAGAAAATTTACAGGGCAATGGAGAAAGAGCAGGGGGGAGTGGGACTAATTGGAGAGCTCGTTCAAAGAGCTGGCACAGGCACGATGGGCCGAATGGCCTCCTTCTGTGCTATTTCATTCTATGTTTATTTTCTCTCTCCCACCCAGTCTTTCACCCTCCTCTCGAGTTCTCTTTCAACCCAGTATTCTCAGACAGTCAATTTGAGGCTTCGCAGATTATATAAACTCACATCCAGAAAAAGGTGTTAATACAGAGTGATCCTGAACATAAGAACAGAAGAAATAGGAGCAGGAGTCGGCCATTTGGCCCCTCTTGCCTGCTCCGCCATTCAATAAAAACATGACAGTGTCAGCTGTGGCTCAGTGGGTAGCACACTTGCCTCTGAGTCAGAAGGTTGTGGGTTCAAGTCCCACTCAAGGGACTTGAGCACATAAAGCGAGGCCGACACTCCAGTGCTGTGCTGAGGGAGCGCTGCACTGTCGGAGGTGCTGTCTTTTGGATGAGACGTTAAACCGAGGCCCCGTCTGCCCTCTCAGGTGGACGGAACAGATTCCATGGCACTGTTTCGAAGAAGAGCAGGGGAGTTCTCCCCAGTGTCCTGGCCAATATTTATCCCTCAACCAACATAACCAAAACAGATTATCTGGTCATGATCACATTGCTGTTTGTGGGAGCCTGCTGTGTGCAAATTGGCTGCCGTTTCCCACATTACAACAGTGAATCCACTTCAAAAGTACTTCATTGGCTGTAATGCGATTTCAGACGTCCCGTGGTCATGAAAGGCGCTATATAAATGCAAGTCTTTCTTTCTTCTTATGGCTGATCTTCTACCTCATCTGCACTATCCCCATATCCCTTGATTCCCTTAATATCCAAAAATCTATCGATCTCTGCCTTGAATATTCTCAATGACTGAGCCTCCACAACCCTCTGGGGTAGAGAATTCCACAGATTCACCACCCTCTGAGTGAAGAAATTTCTCCTCATCTCAGTCCTAAATGGCCAACCCCTTATTCTGAGACCATGACCCCTGGTTCTAGACTCCCCAGCCAGGGGAAACATCCTCCCACCATCTACCCTGTCAAGCCCTGTAAGAATTTTGTATGTTTCAATGAGATCACCTCTTCTAAACTCTAGAGAATATAGGCCTAGTCTAGTCAATCTCTCCTCATAGGACAATCCCCCCATCCCAGGAATCTGTCTGGTGAACCTTCATTGCACTCCCTCTATGGCAAGTATATCCTTCCTTAGGAGACCAAAACTGTACACAATATTCGAGGTGTGGTCTCACCAGGGCCCTATATGATTGCAGTAAGACATCTTTACTCTTAAACTCAAATCCTCTTGTAATAAAGGCCAACATACCATTTGCTTTCCTAATTGCTTGCTGTACCTGCATGTTAACTTTCAGTGATTCGTGTACAAGGACACCCAGGTCCCTCTGAACACCAACATTTCCCAATCTCTCACCATTTAGAAAATACACTGCTTTTCTATTTATTCAAAGCGGATAACTTCACATTTCTCCACATTATATCCCATTTGCCATGTTCTTACCCACTCACTTAGTTTGTCTATATTCCCTTGAAGCCTCTTTGCATCCTCCTCACAACTTACATTCCCACCCAGCTTTGTATCATCAGCAAACTTGGATATATTACATTTGGTCCCCTCATCCTAATCATTGATGTAGATTGTGAATAGCTGAGGCCCAAGCACTGATCCTTGCGGTACCCCACTAGTTACAGCCTGCCAACCCGAAAATGGCCTGTTTATTCCTACTCTCTGTTTTCTGTCCGTTAACCAATCCTCAATCCATGCTAGTATATTACCCCCAATCCCATGAGCCCTAATTTTGTTTAATAACCTTTTGTTTGGCACCTTATCGAATGCCTTCTGAAAATCCAAATACACCACATCCACTGGTTCCCCCTTATCTATTCTGCTAGTTACAACCTCAAAAAACTCGAACAGATTTGTCAAACACGATTTCCCTTTCATAAATCCGTGTTGACTCTGCCCAATCCTATCATTATTTTCTAAGTGCCCTGTTACCACGTCCTTAATAATAGATTCTAGCATTTTACCGACTACTGATGTCAGGCTAACTGGTCTGTAGTTCCCCGTTTTCTCTCTCCCTCCTTTCTTAAATAGTGGGGTTACATTTGCCACCTTCCAATCCACGGGAACCGTTCTAGAATCTATGGAATTTTGGAAAATGACAACCAATGCATCCACTATCTCTATAGCCACCTCTTTCAAAACCCTAGGATGTAGACCATCAGGTCCAGGGGATTTATCGGCTTTCAGTCCCATTAATTTCTCCAGTGCTATTTTTTTACTAATACTAATTTCTTTCAGTTCCTCATTCTCGCTAAACCCTTGGTTCTCCACTATTTCCGAGAAGTTTTTTTGCGTCTTCTTCCATGAAGACAGACGGAAAGTATTTGTTTAATTTCCTTGCTACTTCCTTATTCCCCATTATAATTTCTCCTGTCTCAGCCTATAAGTGACCCACATTTACTTTCGCTAATCTTTTCCTTTTTACATACCTATTGAAGCTTTTACAGTCTGTTTTTATGTCTCTCGCTAGTTTACTCTCATATTCTATTTTTCCTTTCTTTATCAATTTCTTGGTCCTCTTTTGCTGAATTCTAAAATCCTCCCAATCCTCAGGCTTACTAATCTTTTTGGCAACATTATAAGCCTCTTCCTTTGATCTAATACTATCTTTAACATCTCTTGGACCATTGGACCATTTTTCCTGTGGGGTTTTGTGCCTTAAAAGGAATGTATATTTGTTGTAAATTATGTATTAATTCTTTAAATGCGAGCCATTGCTTCTCTACCGTCATACCTTTTAATGTAGTTTCCCAATCTACCTTAGCCAACTCATTGAAAATATTTAAGGTGGAGATAGAGAGATTTTTGAAAGGTAAGGGAGTCAAGGGTTATGGGGAGCGGGCAGGGAAGTGGAGTTGAGGCCAAGATCAGATCAGCCATGATCTTATTGAATGGCGGAGCAGGCTCGAGGGGCCAAATGACCTCCTGCTCCTACGTCTTATGTTCTTTTGTTCTTGTTAGCCACGGTTGGAGCACTTTTCCTGTGGGGTTTTTGTGCCTTAAAGGAATGTATATTTGTTGTAAATTATGTATTAATTCTTTAAATGCTAGCCATTGCTTCTCTACCGTCATACCTTTTAATGTAGTTTCCCAATCTACCTTCGCCAACTCGCCCTTCATACCTACGTAGTTTGCTTTGTTTAGATTTAAAACCCTAGTTTCGGATTTAACTAAATCACTTTCAAATGCAATATAAAATTCTATCATATTATGGTCACTCTTCCCTAAAAGCCCCTTTACTACAAGGTTATTAATTAACCTTTTCTCATTCACGAGATTGATTCCTGGGATGGTGGGACTGTCGTATGAGAAGAGATTGAGTAAACTAGGCCTATATTCTCTTGAATTCAGAAGAATGAGAGGGGATCTCATTGAAGCATACAAAATTATTACAGGGCTTGATAGGGTGGATGCTGGGAGAATGTTTCCCTTGGCTGGGGAGTCTAGAACCAGGGGCCACAGCCTCAAGATAAAGGGTAGGCCATTCAGGACTGAGATGAGAAGAAATTTCTTCACACAGAGGGTGGTGAATCTTTGGATTTCTCTACCCCAGAGGGCTGTGGAGGCTCAGTCATTGGGTATATTCAAAACAGAAGTCGATAGATTTCTGACTAGTAAGGGCATCAAGGGATATGGCGATAGGGCCGGTGAATGGAGTTGAGGCAGAAGATCAGCCATGTGTGTGAGAGAGTGAGTGCGTGTGAGAGAGTGAGTGCGTGTGAGAGAGTGAGTGCGTGAGAGAGAGTGAGTGCGTGTGAGAGAGTGAGTGCGTGTGAGAGAGTGAGTGCGTGAGAGAGAGTGTGTGAGAGAATGAGTGCATGTGTGTGTGTGTGAGAGAGCGAGAGAGAGTGTGCGTGTGTGTGTGAGAGAATGTGAATGTGTGTGTGTGTATGTGTGAGAGAGTGTGGGAGAGAGTGTGAGTGAGAGTGTGTGTGAGAGACTGTGTGTGTGTGAGAGAGAATGTGTGTGTGTGTGTGTGTGTGAGAGTGTGTGAGAGTGTGTGAGTGAGAGTGTGTGAGTGAGAGTGTGTGAGAGTGTGTGAGAGTGTGTGTGAGAGTGTGAGTGAGAGTGTGTGTGTGAGAGTGTGTGTGAGAGAGTGTGTGAGAGTGAGTGAGTGAGTGAGAGTGAGTGAGAGTGAGTGAGTGTGTGAGAGAGTGTGAGTGTGTGAGAGAGAGTGTGAGAGAGTGTGTGTGTGAGAGAGTGTGAGTGTGTGAGAGAGTGTGAGTGTGTGAGAGTGTGTGAGAGTGTGTGTGTGAGAGAGTGTGTGAGTGAGTGAGAGTGAGTGAGAGTGTGTGTGAGAGGGTGTGTGAGAGGGTGTGTGTGTGAGAGTGTGTGAGAGGGTGTGTGAGAGGGTGT
>CM059435.1:122637468-122639968 GCA_030390025.1 Squalus acanthias
TTACTCCCTGTGTGGATAGGAGCGGGGACTGCAGGGAGGATGAGCAACCTGGCCACAGCACCGTGGTAAGGGGGGCCATTCAAGTGGGGGGAGTAAAAAGAAATGTTGTAGTGGTAGGGGATAGTATCATTAGGGGGATAGATAGGGTTCTTTGCAGCCAAGAGCGAGAGTCCCGAAGGCTGTGTTGCCTGCCCGGTGCCAGGGTTAAGGACATCTCCTCTGGGCTGGAGAGAAACTTGGAGTGGGAGGGGGAGGATCCAGTTGTAGTGGTCCATGTTGGTACCAATGACATAGATAGGACAAGGAAAGAGGTTCTGCTGAGGGAGTTTGAGCAGCTAGGGGCCAAATTAAAAAGCAGAACCTCGAGGGTAATAATCTCTGGATTACTACCTGAGCCACGAGCAAATTTGGCTAGGGTAAATAAAATCAGGGAGTTGAATGCGTGGCTCAAAGACTGGTGTGGGAAAAATGGGTTTTGCTTCTTGGGACACTGGCAACAGTACTGGGGCAGGAGAGAGCTGTTCCGTTGGGACGGACTTCACTTGGCCAGTGCTGGGACTAGTGTCCTGGCGAATCGAATAACTAGGGCTGTGGAGAGGGCTTTAAACTAATTAGTGGGGGGGAGGTTTCAAGAGAGCAAAAAATAAAAATGACAACAGAGAGGGTCATAGACATAGGTAGCAGTAGGGGAATCACAAATCAGAGCGTGGCAGGAAGGGACAGAGTGTGTGGAGTAAAAGGTAAACTGGTAAAAAGTGAAAAAGCAGGAACTAAGTGCCACAAAGCATATTTGAAAGTTCTCTATCTGAATGCACGTAGCATTCGTAACAAAATAGACGAGTTAATGGCACAAATAACTACATATGGTTATGATATTGTGGCCATTACAGAAACATGGCTGCAGGGTGACAATGCCTGGGAATTAAACATACCAGGTTATTTAACGATCAGGAAGGACAGGCAGGAAGGAAGGGGAGGTGGGGTGGCTATGTTAATAAAGGAAGGAATCACTGTAATACAGAGTAATGATATTGGGTCAAAAAATCATGATAATGAAACAGTTTGGGTGGAGATAAGGAATAATAAGGGGAAAAAAACATTAGTGGGCGTAGTCTATAGGCCTCCGAACAGTTGCAACTCTATTGGACGGAGTATCAATCAGGAAATAGTTGAGGCATGTAATAAGGGAACATCTATAATTATGGGGGATTTTAACTATCATATTAATTGGACAAATCAAATGGGGCAGGGCTGCCTTGAGGATGAGTTCATTGAGTGTATTAGGGATGGGTTTCTTGAGCAGTATGTAACTGAACCGACCAGGGGGCAAGCAACCTTAGATCTGGTCCTGTGTAACGAGACAGGATTAATTAAAAATGTCCTAGTAAAGGATCCCCTTGGAATGAGTGACCATAACATGGTTGAATTCCATATTCAATTAGAGGGTGAGAAGGTTGGATCTCAAACAAGCGTGCTAAGCTTGAATAAAGGAGACTATGAAGGTATGCGAGCGGAATTGAGTAGAGTGGATTGGGAAAATAGATTAAAGGGTAAGACGACACATGATCAGTGGTGTACATTCAAGGAGTTATTTTACAACTTCCAAAAAAAATATATTCCACTGAAAAGAAAAGGGTGTAAAAGAAAGGACAGTCATCCGTGGCTAAGTAAAGAAATTAAGGATAGTATTCGACTAAAAACAAGGGCATATAAGGTAGCGAAATCTAGTGGGAGGACAGAGGATTGGGAAAACTTTAAAAGGCAGCAAAAAATAACAAAAAGATTGATTAAGAAAGGGAAGATAGATTATGAAAGTAAATTAGCAAAAAATATAAAAACAGATAGTAAGAGTTTTTATAGTTATATAAAAAGAAAAAGGGTGGCTAAAGTAAATGTTGGTCCCTTAGAGGATGAGACCGGGAAATTAATGGTGGGAAATATGGAGATGGCAAAAACACTGAATGAATATTTTGTATCAGTCTTTACAGTAGAGGACACTAAGAATATCCCAACACTGGACAAACAGGGGGCTATAGGGGGAGAGGAGCTAAACATGATCAAAATCACTAAGGAAGTGGTACTCGGTAAAATAATGGGACTCAAGGCGGATAAATCACCTGGACCTGATGGCTTACATCCTAGAGTCTTGAAGGAAGTGGCGGTAGGGATTGTAGATGCATTGGTAATAATTTTTCAAAACTCCCTGGATTCCGCTAAGGTCCCGGCAGACTGGAAAACTGCTAATGTAACACCCTTATTTAAAAAGGGCAGTAGACAGAAGGCTGGTAACTATAGACCGGTTAGCCTAACATCTGTGGTAGGTAAAATTTTGGAGTCCATTATTAAGGAAACAGTAACAAGACATTTGGATAATCATAATTTAATAGGACAAAGTCAGCATGGTTTTACGAAGGGGAAGTCATGTTTGACAAATTTGCTGGAGTTCTTTGAGGAAGTAACATATAGAGTGGATAAAGGGGAACCAGTGGACGTAGTGTAT
>CM059435.1:122647468-122794968 GCA_030390025.1 Squalus acanthias
ATCACGGCTGATCTGTATCTTAATTCCAGCTACCTGCCTTGGTTCCGTAACCCTTAATACCCTTATAACAAAAATCTATCCATCTCAGTTTTGAAATTTTCAATTGACCCCCAGCATCGACAGCCTTTTGGGAGGAGAGGGTTCCAGATTTTCACCACCCTTTGTGTGAGGAAGTGCTTCCTGACATCACCCCTGAACGGCCTGGCTCTAATTTTAAGGTTATGCCCCCTTGTTCTGGACTCCCCCCACCAGAGGAAATAGTTTCTCTCTATCTACCCGATCAAATCCTTTAATCAAGGTAAAACCTTAAACTCATTCAAGAGACAACAACATTGATTTCTGTAGTAAAGCATCCCAAGGTGCTTTATTTAAGTGACACAGTAAGATGACTGGATGGGGGGAAGGGTACGTGAGAAAGCGAGGTCTTTAATTCTGGATTGATGAGACGACGATCTGAGTGGCCCCCCTCGTCTATATTTACCTCGTGATCTGGTGATGGGAAAAGCCTTTGGCTGGAGTTAAAATGGTGAATCAGACGGGGTTCTGTGTGTTGTATTAGCTGTGAGCCTCCTCTAGAGTCCAATCCAAGAACTGCATCTGAAAACTAGAGTGATGGAAGCACCACAAAAATCTTGGGAGCAAAGTTTAACCTATTGGTTAACTTCCATTAAAAGTGCAGCAAGAGTGCGGCAGTGTAGTGGTTATGTTATCGAACTAGTAATCCAGAAAACGCAAGTTCCTTACCCGGTCTGGGCCTACACGTGACTCCAGTCCCACACCAGCATGGTTGACTCTTCACGGCCCTCTGGAGTCTCCTAGCAAGACACTCCGTTATATCAGAGCAATTAGGGATGGGCAAGAAATGCTGGCCTAGCCAGCGACACCCACACCCAGAGAATGAATAAAAGAACTTGTACATTTATTCACACAGCGCGAGGCCACAGTTTCTTCATGTACACGTGGAACAGAAAGTGCAACCACACCAAAACCACACTCTGCCAATCACTAGTCAGAATTGGCAAAACACACTAAATGCCACATCTCGAACCTACAATTCAGCGGTAAGAACAAACCAGAAAATGTACAACAGCAAAATATAAACCATCAGTAGCCTGACCTCAGTAGCAGGGAAAATGCTGGAATCTATTATTAAGGACATGGTAACAGGGCACTTAGAAAATAATAATAGGATTGGGCAGAGTCAACACGGATTTATGAAAGGGAAATCGTGTTTGACAAATCTGTTCGAGTTTTTTGAGGTTGTACCTAGCAGAATAGATAAGGGGGAACCAGTGGATGTGGTGTATTTGGATTTTCAGAAGGCATTCGATAAGGTGCCACACAAGAGGTTACTAAACAAAATTAGGGCTCATGGGATTGGGGGCAATATACTAGCAAGGATTGAGGATTGGTTAACGGACAGAAAACAGAGAGTAGCAATAAACGGGTCATTTTCAGGTTGTCAAGCTGTAACTAGTGGGGTACCGCAAGGATCAGTGCTTGGGCCTCAGCTATTCACAATCTACATCAATGATTTGGATGAGGGGACCGAGTGTAATGTATCCAAGTTTGCTGATGATACAAAGCTGAGTGAGAAAGTAAGCAGTGAGGAGGACACAAAGAGCCTGCAAAGGGATATAGACAGGTTAAGTGAGTGGGCAATAAGGTGGCAGATGGAATATAATGTGGGGAAATGTGAGGTTATCCACTATGGTAGGAAAAATAGAAAAGTAGAATACTCCAAATGTCCTCCTTCTGTGCTGTAACCATTCTATGATTCTGTGAAATGGTGAGAAATTGGGAAATGTTGTTCAGAGGGACCTGGGTGTCCTAGTACACGAATCGCTGAAAGTTAACATGCAGGTACAGCAAGCAATTAGGAAAGCAAATGGTATGTTGGCCTTTATTACAAGAGGATTTGAGTACAAGAGTAAAGACGTCTTACCCGGAGCAATGTTCCCTGCAATTTATTTAGCACGTGGGGCCCATTCAGAATACTGCGCATGCGCGGTTTTTGCACTGAAAAGCCGGGACCCGGCTGCGCGAAGGTTCCTCAGACTGGTTCCTGGGATGGGGGGATTGTCCTATGAGGAGAGATTGAGTAGACTAGGCCTATATTCTCCAGAGTTTAGAAGAATGAGAGGTGATCTCATTGAAATATACAAAATTCTTGCAGGGCTTGACAGGGTAGATGCAGGGAGGATGTTTCCCCTGGCTGGGGAGTCTAGAACCAGGGGTCCCAGTCTCAGAATAAGGGGTCGGCCATTTAGGACTGAGATGAGGAGAAATTTCTTCAGCGCGGAGTTGAGGTAGAAGATCAGCCATGATTAAAATCGGGGATGCACAAGAGGCCAGAATTAGAGGAGCGCAGAGATCTCGGTGTTGGAGGTGATTACAGAGATAGGGAGGAGCGAGGCCATGGAGGGATTTGAAAACAAGGTTGAGAATTTTGAAATCGAGCCGTTGCTTTACTGGGAGCCAATGTAGGTCAGCGAGCACAGGGGGTGATGGGTGAACGGGACTTGGTGCGAGTTAGGACACGGGCAGCAGAGTTTTGGATGACCTCAAGTTTATGGAGGGTGGAAGCTGGGAGGCCGGCCAGGAGAGCTTTGGAATAGTTGAGTCTGGAGATAACAAAGGCATGGATGAGGGTTTCAGCAGCAGATGAGCTGAGGCAAGGGCGGAGACGGGCGATGTTACAGAGGTGGAAATAAGCGGTCTTTGTGATGGAGGTATAACAGAAATCTTATTTGTATAAAAACAAGAATGAACTTTTTGTGATCTGTTAAGGAAAACAATGTACACACAAGGGTTAATTATTTAACCAATTTATGTTTACGTTTCAAACAAGATCATCTGCCAATCCCCTGGGCTCTGCGATACTGTATTGTGAAGAAATCCAACTGGAAAATAATAATTATTTTTAACAGCCAGAAAATGCCATGGCAGAGTGTGCCACACATGCTGAGACAGCTGGCACCGTACCCAGGCTACGCTCCGTTACCAACGGTTCCCAGAGGATCATTCCCTGCGGGAAATCTCCTGTCCTCCACTCAGCGGCCTCTCAGTGAAAGATGAAACTGGGAACAGACCCAGATCCTGCAGCGGGAGAGCTCCACCAGACTCCTTTTAATTAAAGGGTTGATTGAGAGTTCTTTGCTAGCTTCGTAGGGATTCAGTCACACAGACCCTGACGGCCAAGGCTCCGTCTCTGGACTCAGTGCTGAATCTCAAAGCTGAACTGGAGTCGCAGGACACCTGGTCACAGAGCCCTCGGGCTACATGACACACACTGAGTGGGCAACAGGAGCAGGAGCAGGTTCAGTTAGGAAGGCCAATATAGGCCAACAGCCTGCCAATACTCACCTTCTCAAGACTGCCCACTTGGTTGAAATACAAGAAAAGCTTCCACCGCCCACAGAATCAAATACTGGCAGGAGAGAGAGAGAGACAGAGAGACAGAGAGAGAGAGAGAGAGACAGAGAGAGAGAGGGAGAGACAGAGAGAGAGAGAGAGGGCTGGATTTTCATTGACCCGTGGAGGCGGGTTTGGAGGCGTGTGGGGGGTTAAAATTGCGAAAAGTGGCGGGCGGACACAAGTCCACCTCCATGCAATTTTGATGAAATCGTGTCTGCTGGTCCCGCCTGTGTCCCGCCTTTAAGAGGCGGGATAGGCTGTTAAGGCCCTTAACAAGCACTAAATTGCCTCTATAATGCCATTTTGAAAGGCCTTTGTGATTTTAACCCTTGTTCTACGTGAAGCACGCCTGTTCTGAACCACGATTGTGAAACCTGGCGGGAGCACATTTGGATAGCTGACTATCAGTGAGTGGCTGGCTGGGCATCTGGGAGTGGTGAAGCAAAAAAAAATTCATTCTCTCTGTCTCTCTCTCTGATGCTGCTCATTTTGCATCCAGGTCCTCTCACAGCAAAGGCCAGGCAGTCTCTGAAGACCGTCAATGCAGCAGCAATGATGACATCATCAGAGGCGACTTTCAGACTGAAAACACTAATTGGGTCATGGGTTCCCACATGCTGCAACTCAATTGCCCAATTAGGTGAAAATTGCATCAATCTCCCACAGCCAATTGCAGTCGGGTGGATAACACGAAAAGTGGATGACATGACCCCAACCCGCTCTAGTATCAAAATCCAGCCCAGAGAGAGAGAGAGAGACAGAGAGAGAGAGAGACAGACAGAGAGAGAGAGAGAGAGAGAGAGAGACAGACAGACAGACAGACAGACAGAGACACACACACACAGACACAGAGAGTGAGAGAGACAGACAGAGAGAGAGACAGACAGACAGAGAGAGAGACACAGACAGAGGATGAGAGAGTGACAGAGAGAGAGAGACAGACAGAGAGAGACAGAGAGAGAGACAGACAGAGAGAGAGAGAGAGACAGAGACAGAGAGAGAGACAGACAGAGAGAGACAGACAGTCAGAGAGAGAGAGAGACAGAGGGAGGGAGGGAGAGACAGAGAGACAGAGAGATAGAGAGAGAGAGAGAAAGGCAGAGGGTGAGAGAGAGAGACAGAGGGTGTTCCCCCTGGTACGGCCCTCATCACCGCTCCCATGAGCCCGAAGGGCGCAGACTTGAACGTTTATGGCGGAATAGGGTCGAATAGCCATTCACCACCAGATCTGGCTGGACCACATAAAGCACTATCGGGTCCTGCTCTCCTCTGCCAAAACTGCTCACTATTGCAGGATCATCCTGGAATGCAAAGATAACCCCCAGCTTCGCCTCTCCAGTACAAACCGTCTTCTTAAACCGCTCTCCCCTGTCTCCTCCACCCTCCCCCCCAACAAGTGCAAGGAGCTCATGGACTTCTTTGTCTCTAAGATTGAGACCATTCGATCAGCTGCCTCTGCCTCATCCTCCCTTCCCCTAGCCCACCAGGCCAAACTTCCTCTAAGGTTCCCCCCTGCCCTAGCCCTGAACTCACATCTTTCTCTAGTTTCTCTCCTATTTCCCCTCATGCCCTCTCCGAGCTCATCTTGTCCATGAGACCCACCTCCTGCTCCCTCGACCCTATTCCCACCAAACTGCTGACCAACCAACTTCCCTTCCTGGCCCCCATGTTAGCTGATGTTAACGGTTCCCTCTCCTCAAGTAATCTCCCTCAAATCTGTCGTCATCACCCACTCCTCAAAAAAACAACCCTTGACCCCTCCGTCCTTGCAAACTACCGCCCCATCTCCAACCTCCCTTTCCTCTCCAAAGTCCTTGAATGTGTTGTCGCCTCCCAAATCCATGCCCATCTTTCCCGCAACTCCATGTTTGAACCCCTCCAATCAGGTTTCCGCCCCTGTCATAGCACTGAAACGACCCTTATCAAAGGCACAAAGGACATTCTTTGTGACTGTGACAAAGGTAAACTGTCGTAAGAATGAGCCTTACGCGTGGTAAACTTAATGTAAGCTTTAATCAACTTAAAACGGTGCTGCATACAAAAGAGGTCTTACCCTATGCCTCTTCCAGAGCTAACTGATCAGTCCAGTATTTATCCTGGACTGATTACAGGAAGTGATGTCATACAGGAAGCTGAAAAGTGTTACCACATAAACTATCCCTCCTCGTCCTTCTCGATCTGTCTGCAGCCTTTGACAAGGTTGACCACTCCATCCTCCTCCGTCATCCAGCTGGGTGGGACTGCACTCGCCTGTTTCCATTCTTATCTAACCAGTTGTAGCCAGAGAATCACTTGCGATGGCTTCTCTTCCCACATCATTACCACTGGTGTCCCCAAGGATCTATCCTTGGCCCCCTTCTGTTTCTCATCTACATGGTGCCCCTTGGCGACATCATCCAAAAACACAGCATCAGTTTCCACATGTACGCTGACAACACCCAGCTCTACCTCACCACCACTTCTCCCGATGCCTCCACTGCCTCTGATTTGTCACATTGTTTGTCCGACATTCAGCATTGGATGAGCAGTAATTTCCTCCAACTAAATATTGGGAAGATTGAAGCCATTGTCTTCGGTCCCCGCCACAAACTCTGGTACCTTGCCACAGACTCCATCCCTCTCCCTGGCAATTATCTGAGGCTGAACCAGACCATTCGCAACCTCGCTGTCCTATTTCACCCTGAGCAGAGCTTCTGACCACATATCCGCTCCGTCACCAAGACTGTCTAATTCCACCTCTAACATCCCCGTCTCCGCTCCTGCCTCAGCTCATCCGCTGCTGAAACCCTCATCCAGGCCTTTGTTACCTCTAGACTTGACTATTCCAACGCACTCCTGGCCGGCCTCCCACATTCTACCCTACGTAAACTTGAGCTCATCCAAAACTCTCCTGCCCGTGTCCTAACTCGCACCAAATCCCGTTCACCCATCACCCCTGCGCTCACTGACCTACATTGGCTCCCGGTAAACCAACGCCTCGATTTTAAAATTCTCATCCTTGTTTTCAAATCCCTCCATGGCCTCGCCCCTCCCTATCTCTGTAACCTCTTCCAGTCCTACATTGCTCAGAGATCTCTGCGCTCCTCCAAGTCTGGCCTCTTGAGCATCCCTGATTATAATCGCTCCACCATTGGTGGCCGTGCCTTCAGCCGCCTGGGCCCGAGCTCTGGAATTCCCTCCCTAAACCTCTCCGCCTCTCTCTCCTCCTTCAAGATGCTCCTTAAAACCTCCCTCTTTGACCAAGCTTTTGGTCACCTGCCCTAATATCGCCGTATGTGGCTCGGTGTCTGATTTTGTCTGATAATCGCTCCTGTGAAGAACCTTGGAACGTTTTACTGTGTTAAAGGCGCTGTATAAATACAAGTTGTTGTTTATACGCTAAAATTTGGCAAATCAGTGGTTCTGGAGTCGAACAGAAACATTTCTCACTGTAATTAGCTTACTGGATATATTGCCAATCTTCTCCCATCTCCTAGACATTGAGCAGTGACAGAATAAACCATTGCATAGAATCTACAGCATAGAAACAGCCCATTCAGTCTAGGACAGTGTTTATACTCCATGCGGGCTAAATTCGGTTGATTGGCGCTAACGGGGCGCAAATCAACTAGCGCCTGGGCGCGGCGCCGCTAACGCCTCCTGCGAAATTCATCGGGAGGTTAGCGGCGGCGCTAACCAGCTGTAATATTGGGTGGCGCCCCCCGACTTACCGCCGGACGCTATGTCCACCGGGGTCAGGGGGGCCTACCTACGGCCGGGGCGGCGCTAGTTAAAGGGGAGGTGGCGGGCGGCCATTTTTGTTGCTGGCCGCCTGCCAGCACCTGCCCCCGTTGCTGTCTCCGGCCCCCGTGAAGCCCCCGCCGCGGGGTGCTGGCTGCTCGTTTGCCGGCACGCCCAATCCCTGGTGGCCCAGCTGGGACGCACTGCGCCAGGCCCCTCCCCTTTAATAAGGAGGAAGGCCTACAGTACCGCGGTGTGATGTGCCACAGTGATATTGGCTCGTAGCGCCCCAAGAGGGATGCGGGGCGCTTTCAGTAGGGCCCCTCCTCCCTCTCGTGGCACTACCCAATTTTTACCCCCATGAGTATAAAGGGGCCGCACGGGCCAAAAAGAAATTAGAGGGAACATTGCTCCCCACCCTGCCCCGATATCCCTCTGATCCTTTCTCCCTCGTGTACGTATCAAGCCTTCCCTTAAATGTGTCGATGCTCTCTGCTTCAGTCACTCCTTGTGGCAGCGAGTTCCAGATTCTCACCACTCTCTGTAAAGAGATTTTTTAAAACTTGAGCACCTAACCTAGGCTGACACTCCAATGCAGTACTGAGGGAGCGCCGCACTGTCGGAGCGGCAGTACTGAGGGAGCGCCGCACTGTCGGAGCGGCAGTACTGAGGGAGCGCCGCACTGTCGGAGCGGCAGTACTGAGGGAGCGCCGCACTGTCGGAGCGGCAGTACTGAGGGAGCGCCGCACTGTCGGAGGGGCGGTACTGAGGGAGCGCCGCACTGTCGGAGCGGCAGTACTGAGGGAGCGCTGCACTGTCGGAGGGGCGGTACTGAGGGAGCGCCGCACTGTCGGAGCGGCGGTACTGAGGGAGCGCTGCACTGTCGGAGGGGCGGTACTGAGGGAGCGCCGCACTGTCAGAGAGGCGGTACTGAGGGAGCGCCGCACTGTCGGAGGGGCGGTACTGAGGGAGCGCCGCACTGTCGGAGGGGCAGTACTGAGGGAGCGCCGCACTGTCGGAGGGGCAGTACTGAGGGAGCGCCGCTCTGTCGGAGGGGCAGTACTGAGGGAGCGCCGCACTGTCGGAGGGTCAGTACTGAGGGAGCGCCGCACTGTCGGAGGGGCAGTACTGAGGGAGTGCCGCACTGTCGGAGGGCCAGTACTGAGGGAGTGCTGCACTGTCGGAGGGGCAGTACTGAGGGCGTGCTGCACTGTCGGAGGGGCAGTACTGAGGGAGTGCTGCCATGTCGGAAGGCCAGTATTGAGGGAGCGCTGCACTGTCGGAGGGCCAGTACTGAGGGAGTGCCGCATTGTCGGAGGTGCCGTCTTACGGATGAAATGTTAAACCGAGGCCCCGTCTGCCCTCTCAGGTACCCCCCTTTCCCCTTTCTCCCAGCAGACAGTATAACTCTCCTCTCTCCCAGCAGACAGTATAACTCTCCTCTCTCCCAGCAGACAGTATAACTCTCCTCTCTCCCAGCAGACAGTATAACTCTCCTCTCTCCCAGCAGACAGTATAACTCTCCTCTCTCTCCCAGCAGACAGTATAACTCTCCTCTCTCTCCCAGCAGACAGTATAGCTCTCCTCTCTCTCCCAGCAGACAGTATAACTCTCCTCTCTCTCCCAGCAGACTGTATAACACTCCTCACTCCCAGCAGATAGTATAACTCTCCTCTCCCAGCAGACAGTATACCTCCTCTCTCTCCCAGCAGACAGTATAACTCTCCTCGCTCCCAGCAGACAGTGTAACTCTCCCCTCTCCCAGCAGACAGTGTAACTCTCCCCTATCCCAGCAGACAGTATAACTCTCCTCGCTCCCAGCAGACAGTATGGGCTGGATTTTGTCAATGGGGACGTGATGGAGGCGGGACTCCCACTTTTTGGGTTGTAGTCCCGCCTCCATCGACTTGTGGCCAACCCACTGTATTTTCCCTTGATTGACCTTGTTAAGCCCGCCCAGTGGGCTCAGCAGGCCAATTAAGGGCCACCCGGCAACAGGTGACGTCACAGATTGACAGTTCATCTGTCAAGAGCTTTTGACAGATGAAATATCAGCGTTTGACAGCTCCTTGAAGCTGTCAAACACTGACAATCTGTCCTCTAAGTTAATTCCTTCCTCTCAAGCTGATTTAAAGATCTCTGCAGAACAAAAAGCAGAGGCTGCAGCTTTTGACAGCTCAACGGCCATTCTGCTTTCTGTGCCGGTGAGATTTCTGACTCCCGAGAACTGAAGGGCTGACACCTGCAGGAGGAAGTTAAGGTAAGTAAAACTTTTTCCCACACTTTACACTTACCTTACACACTTACCTCTGCACACATGCACCCATCACTCACCTGCCCACCGGACATCTCGACCCCTCCAACCCCTGCAGACCCACGGTCCGCCTCGCTAACTTGGCGTGGTTTGGAGCCGTCGGGTAGCCCACACTTCAGGGCTAAAAATAGGGATTAGGCAAAAAACTGCCTGTTAACTACCTGTTAACAGGCAGTTTATTGGCACTAATCCCCTTCCCACCCCATACGCCTCCAAACCCGCCTCCACGGGTCAATGAAAATTCTGCCCTATAACTCTCCCCTCTCCCAGCAGACAGTATACCTCCTCTCTCTCCCAGCAGACAGTGTAACTCTCCCCTCTCCCAGCAGACTCGGGAACAGTGCCCATGGATTGGAGGGTAGCTAACGTTACCCCACTATTCAAAAAGGGGGGTAGGGAAAAAGCAGGTAATTACAGACCTGTAAGCCTTACATCAGTTGTGGGCAAAATGCTGGAGTCCATCATTAAGGATGAAATAGCCGAGCACTTAGCAAATGGGGACAGGATAGGACAGAGTCAACATGGATTTACAAAGGGTAAATCGTGCTTGACTAATCTATTGGAATTTTTTGAGGGAGTAACTGGTAAAATAGATGGGGGAGAGCCAGTAGATGTGGTGTACCTGGACTTCCAAAAGGCCTTCGATAAGGTCCCACATAAAAGATTAGCATGGAAAATTGAAGCTCATGGGATAAAGGGGAAAGTATTGACGTGGATAGAGAACTGGCTGTCAGATAGAAAACAGAGAGTTGGAATAAACGGCTCATTTTCTGAATGGCAGGCAGTAACAAGTGGGGTACCACAGGGATCTGTCCTGGGTCCCCAGCTGTTCACAATTTATATTAATGACCTGGATCAGGGAGTCGAATGCAGCATTTCCAAATTTGCAGACGACACTAAACTAGGAGGGGGGCTGGGCTCAGAGGAGGAGACCAGGAAGCTCCAGAGCGATTTGGACAGACTGGGTGATTGGGCGGATAAATGGCAGATGCACTATAATGTGGACAAGTGCGAAGTTATCCACCTTGGGTGCAGGAACGGGAGGGCAAATTATTATTTAAATGGCAATAAATTGGGAGAGGGGGAAGTACAGAGAGACCTGGGTGTTCTTGTACACCAGTCACTGAAGGCGAGCATGCAGGTGCAACAGGCGGTCAAGAAGGCAAACGGTATGCTGGCCTTCATAGCAAAAGGGTTGGAATACAGGAACAGGGATACCTTGCTGCAGCTGTACAGGGCACTGGTGAGACCACACCTCGAGTACTGTGTACAGTTTTGGTCGCCTCATCTGAGGAAAGATGTTCTTGCCATGGAAGGGGTGCAGCGGCGATTCACCAGGCTGATACCAGGAATGGCGGGATTGACCTATGAGGAGAGACTATGTAGTTTAGGGATGTACACACTGGAGTTTAGAAGATTGAGAGGGGACCTCATAGAAGTGTATAAAATTCTGACAGGTCTAGACAGATTAGATGCAGAAGGAATGTTTCCCTTGGCGGGTGAGAACAGAACTAGAGGACATAATTTAAGGATAAGGGCTAAACCATTTAGGACAGAAATGAGGGGGAATTTCTTCACTCAGAGAGTGGTGAACCTGTGGAACTCATTGCCACAGAGGGCAGTGTACGCCAGCTCGTTAAATATATTTAAGAGGGAATTAGATATATTTCTACAGGCAAAAGGGGTTAAGGGTTACGGAGAGAAGGCGGGGACGGGATACTGAATTGAAGGATCAGCCATGATCTCATTAAATGGCGGAGCAGGCTCGAAGGGCCGGATGGCCTACTCCTGCTCCTATCTTCTATGTATCTATGTATGTATAACTCTCCCCTCTCCCAGCAGACTGTATAACTCTCCCCTCTCCCAGCAGACAGTATAACTCTCCTCTCTCCCAGCAGACAGTATAACTCTCCTCTCTCTCCCAGCAGACAGTGTAACTCTCCCCTCTCCCAGCAGACAGTATAACTCTCCCCTCTCCCAGCAGACTGTATAACTCTCCTCTCTCTCCCAGCAGACAGTATAACTCTCCTCTCCCTCCCAGCAGACAGTATAACTCTCCTCTCTCTCCCAGCAGACTGTATAACTCTCCTCTCTCCCAGCAGACAGTATAACTCTCCTCTCTCTCCCAGCAGACTGTATAACTCTCCTCTCTCCCAGCAGACAGTATAACTCTCCTCTCTCCCAGCAGACAGTATAACTCTCCTCTCTCACCCAGCAGACAGTATAACTCTCCTCTCTCACCCAGCAGACAGTATAACTCTCCTCTCTCTCCCAGCAGACAGTATAACTCTCCTCTCTCTCCCAGCAGACAGTGTAACTCTCCCCTCTCCCAGCAGACAGTACGGCTGCGATTTTACTAATGGAGGCGGCTTGAGTGCGGGTCCGCTGCTCGGAGGCTTTCCGACCTGCTCCCGGGAGCCGCCTCCCAGAACTTACGAATTTGTGTTGATTGTCCTTGTCGCTGCCGATGTGCGGGTCGCTCCAGGCAATTGCTCGGAGGGTCAGTTTCTCGCGTCTGATGACGCATTGTTTGAAAGAAAATTTAAAGGGGCCATGTCCCCTTTGGGAACAATGTCAATGTGATGGTTTGGTGCTGTAATATATAGAAAGGGGAGTTGACAGTGCCTGTTCTGAACAAAATTTACTGAATGAAATTGCTGGTCATATTTTTCCAGAAAGATTTTTATGATTTTTATATATATATCAATTTATAATCTGACAATGAAATGAAAAAGATGCCAGATGTGTTCCAATCATTGGCTTAGTGATATTAATGCTTTTTTCTCTGAAAGGTGCTGGCTGCTGCAGGAACGGCAGCCCCAATAACTAAGGCTGCAGCCAGGTTCAATGAGGGCTCTCTCCATGCTCTTGTTGAGGGAGTTAGAGGACGTCAGGAGATCCTCTTCTCTGGAAATGGAAGGAGGAGGCCTCCTCAGCAAACCAAGGCAGCTTGGCTGCAAATTGCTGAGGAGGTGAGTTCGAGGTCTGTGTGCAAACGCACATGGATTCAGTGTCGAAAAAGGTTTAATGATCTGCTGAGATCACCTAAAGTGTGGCCTTTGTGTTCTGGGAAATGGAAGTTCAAGTGTGAGGGCTCAGGGAGAATTCTATGTAGAATGTTGGTGGTGACACTGAGCGCAAACCACCGTTTATTGGACAGATGAAGCCTGGGGTTTTGAGAATGTCGGACTTATATTCATCTCCATGTGCCAGCCACCTGTGGTTGAAGCGTTAGATTACGCGAATCTGGCATGGATGAGTGCATCCCTTGCCTGACGGCCATCAAGGTGGTCGCCTGCTGCTGGATTGGCCACATCCGGCCCCACAAGGCGTCACTCCCCGTCCTCCTACTCATCCTCCTCCTCGTCCTCTTCCTCGTCCTCTTCATCTTCATCTTCCTCCAAGGAGGCTGTGTGCTGAGCCACTTGTTCATCCGGCAGCACTAAGCCACGGCTGCTCTTCCTCCGAATCTGACGACCAAGATGAGAGGATGTAAATGGTTCCCATCCAGTTGTTATAGATTTCAGTTGAGGCAAGAAGCTTGCAAGCGCACACTCAAAGTGGCCTGAAATTATTCCAATCAGTTCAAACAGCAGATGGGTGTCAGCTTGACCAGTCACAAGGTCAGTAGATTTGCAAAATCTTATCCCAAACCTCCAACAACAAAGTTGTTACATTTGAATGTCAGCCATGTTACAGGAGCGCTTTTAAAGTTCTGCGCCAATAATGACTGCAGATCATGTCCTCCACAACTCGTCTCCTTGCAGCTGGCCTGTTTCTGACAAGATGGGAAACAGGAGCCAGAGGAAGGAAAATGGGAAACCGCTGTCAAAATAGGATTATCAAGGCAGTTAACAGGCTCTTAAGTGCCTTAACTACATGTCCCACCGGTTGGAGTCGGGTCAGTTTGGGAGCAGCTGAACAGACACTCAGGAAAATCGCGTGGAGGCGGGATGGAGGCGGGTTGGGTGTCTGAAGCCATTTTTCATATTTTACCAGCTGACGCGCATCCAAACCAGCCTCCTCAGGGCTGGTAAAATTGAGCCCTATAACTCTCCCCTCTCCCAGCAGACAGTATAACTCTCCTCTCCCTCCCAGCAGACAGTATAACTCTCCTCTCTCCCAGCAGACAGTATAACTCTCCGCTCTCTCCCAGCAGACAGTATAACTCTCCTCTCCCTCCCAGCAGACAGTATAACTCTCCTCTCCCTCCCAGCAGACAGTATAACTCTCCTCTCCGTCCCAGCAGACAGTATAACTCTCCTCTCCCTCCCAGCAGACAGTATAACTCTCCTCTCCCTCCCAGCAGACAGTATAACTCTCCTCTCCCTCCCAGCAGACAGTATAACTCTCCTCTCCCTCCCAGCAGACAGTATAACTCTCCTCTCCCTCCCAGCAGACAGTATAACTCTCCTCTCTCTCCCAGCAGACAGTATGGGCTGGATTTTGATACTGGGGCGGGTTGGGGTCGTGTTATCCACCCGACTGCAATTGGATGTGGGAGATTGATGCAATTTTCACTTAATTGGGCAATTGAGTTCCAGCATGTGGGAACCCATGAACCAATTAGTGTTTTCAGTCTGAAAGTCGCCTCTGATGATGTCATCATTGCTGCTGCATTGAAGGCTTTCAGACACTGCCTGGCCTTTGCTCTGAGAGGACCTGGATGCAAAATGAGCAGCAGCTCAGAGAGAGAGAGAGAGAGAGAGAATGAGAATTTTTTTTGCATCCAGGTCCTCTCACAGCAAAGGCCAGACAGTCTCTGAAGACATTCAATGCAGCAGCATCAGAGGCGACTTTCAGACCTAATACTACTACTACCTTCATCACATCTCCGTTGTAATAGTGGACCTGCAGCTGATAGTCAGCTATCCACTTGTGCTCCCACCAGGTTTCACTGGCGTGTTTCACATCGGAAAAGGGTTAAACTAGCTAAAACATTTCAAAATGGCATTACAGAGCCAATTTAGAGCTTGTTAAGGGCTTTAATGGCCTCTCCCGCCTCTTGGAGGCGGGACGGAGTCGGGAACACCGCACACGATTTTATCAAAATTGCGTGGAGGCGGAATGGAGGCGGGATCAGATCCACCCGCCACTTTTTGCAATTTTAAACCCCCACACGCCTCCAAACCCGCCTCCATGGCCCTATAAAATACAGCCTAATAGCTCTCCGCTCTCTCCCAGCAGAGAGTATAGCTCTCCGCTCTCTCCCAGCAGACAGTATAGCTCTCCGCTCTCTCCCAGCAGAGAGTATAGCTCTCCGCTCTCTCCCAGCAGAGAGTATAGCTCTCCGCTCTCTCCCAGCAGAGAGTATAGCTCTCCGCTCTCTCCCAGCAGACAGTATAGCTCTCCGCTCTCTCCCAGCAGACAGTATAGCTCTCCGCTCTCTCCCAGCAGACAGTATAGCTCTCCGCTCTCTCCCAGCAGACAGTATAGCTCTCCGCTCTCTCCCAGCAGAGAGTATAGCTCTCCGCTCTCTCCCAGCAGAGAGTATAGCTCTCCGCTCTCTCCCAGCAGAGAGTATAGCTCTCCGCTCTCTCCCAGCAGAGAGTATAGCTCTCCGCTCTCTCCCAGCAGAGAGTATAACTCTCCTCTCTCTCCCAGCAGACAGTATAACTCTCCTCTCTCTCCCCCAGCAGACAGTATAACTCTCCTCTCTCCCAGCAGACAGTATAACTCTCCTCTCTCTCCCCCAGCAGACAGTATAACTCTCCGCTCTCTCCCAGCAGGCAGTATAACTCTCCTCTCTCTCCCAGCAGACAGTATAACTCTCCTCTCTCTCCCCCAGCAGACAGTATAACTCTCCTCTCTCCCAGCAGACAGTATAACTCTCCTCTCTCTCCCAGCAGACAGTATAACTCTCCTCTCTCTCCCAGCAGACAGTATAACTCTCCTCTCTCCCAGCAGACAGTATTACTCCTCTCTCTCCCAGCAGACAGTATAACTCTCCTCTCTCTCCCAGCAGACAGTATAACTCTCCTCTCTCACACAGCAGGCAGTATAACTCTCCTCTCTCCCAGCAGACAGTATAACTCTCCTCTCTCTCCCAGCAGACAGTATAACTCTCCTCTCTCTCCCAGCAGACAGTATAACTCTCCTCTCTCACCCAGCAGACAGTATAACTCTCCTCTCTCCCAGCAGACAGCATAACTCTCTTCTCTCCCAGCAGACAGTATAACTCTCCTCTCTCCCAGCAGGCAGTATAACTCTCCTCTCTCCCAGCAGAGAGCATAACTCTCCTCTCTCCCAGCAGACAGTATAACTCTCCTCTTTCTCCCAGCAGACAGTATAACTCTCCTCTCTCCCAGCAGACAGTATAACTCTCCTCTCTCCCAGCAGACAGTATAACTCTCCTCTCTCCCAGCAGACAGTATAACTCTTCTCTCTCCCAGCAGACAGTATAACCCTCCTCTCTCCCAGCAGACAGTATAACTCTCCTCTCCCCCAGCAGACAGTATAACACTTCTCTCTCCCAGCAGACAGTATAACTCTCCTCTCTCCCAGCAGGCAGTATAACTCTCCTCTTTCCCAGCAGACAGTATAACTCTCCTCTCTACCAGCAGACAGTATAACTCTCCTCTCTCTCCCAGCAGACCGTATAACTCTCCTCTCTCTCCCAGCAGACAGTATAACTCTCCTCTCTCCCAGCAGACAGTACAACTCTTCTCTCTCTCCCAGCAGACAGTATAACTCTCCTCTCTCTCCCAGCAGGCAGTATAACTCTCCTCTCTCCCAGCAGGCAGTATAACTCTCCTCTCTCTCCCAGCAGACAGTATAACTCTCCTCTCTCCCAGCAGACAGTATAACTCTCCTCTCTCCCAGCAGACAGTATAACTCTCCTCTCTCTCCCCCAGCAGACAGTATAACTCTCCTCTCTCCCAGCAGACAGTATAACTCTCCTCTCTCTCCCAGCAGACAGTATAACTCTCCTCTCTCTCCCAGCAGACAGTATAACTCTCCTCTCTCCCAGCAGACAGTATTACTCCTCACTCTCCCAGCAGACAGTATAACTCTCCTCTCTCTCCCAGCAGACAGTATAACTCTCCTCTCTCACACAGCAGGCAGTATAACTCTCCTCTCTCCCAGCAGACAGTATAACTCTCCTCTCTCTCCCAGCAGACAGTATAACTCTCCTCTCTCTCCCAGCAGACAGTATAACTCTCCTCTCTCACCCAGCAGACAGTATAACTCTCCTCTCTCCCAGCAGACAGCATAACTCTCTTCTCTCCCAGCAGACAGTATAACTCTCCTCTCTCCCAGCAGGCAGTATAACTCTCCTCTCTCCCAGCAGAGAGCATAACTCTCCTCTCTCCCAGCAGACAGTATAACTCTCCTCTTTCTCCCAGCAGACAGTATAACTCTCCTCTCTCCCAGCAGACAGTATAACTCTCCTCTCTCCCAGCAGACAGTATAACTCTCCTCTCTCCCAGCAGACAGTATAACTCTTCTCTCTCCCAGCAGACAGTATAACCCTCCTCTCTCCCAGCAGACAGTATAACTCTCCTCTCCCCCAGCAGACAGTATAACACTTCTCTCTCCCAGCAGACAGTATAACTCTCCTCTCTCCCAGCAGGCAGTATAACTCTCCTCTTTCCCAGCAGACAGTATAACTCTCCTCTCTACCAGCAGACAGTATAACTCTCCTCTCTCTCCCAGCAGACCGTATAACTCTCCTCTCTCTCCCAGCAGACAGTATAACTCTCCTCTCTCCCAGCAGACAGTATAACTCTCCTCTCTCCCAGCAGACAGTACAACTCTTCTCTCTCTCCCAGCAGACAGTATAACTCTCCTCTCTCTCCCAGCAGGCAGTATAACTCTCCTCTCTCCCAGCAGGCAGTATAACTCTCCTCTCTCTCCCAGCAGACAGTATAACTCTCCTCTCTCCCAGCAGACAGTATAACTCTCCTCTCTCTCTGCAGTCCGTCACTCTGAGCTTTGATTGGCAGGCGCCAGGCTCCGCCCCCTCATTGCACTGACCGGAAGTGACCCGCTCAAATGTTGACAGATGAAATTAAAGAGCTGGTTTCCATGGAGACGTTGGTGTGGCGGCGCCTGTCCGGCCGGCGCTCCCAGGCCAGCGCCCTGTCACTCAGAGGGATGCTGCGCCTGCCCCGGCACCATGGAACTGCCCTGCGTGAGTTGGTTTCCAGTTTTCACAGTTTGAGTGTCGGATTTTGAGCCTGTTTATTGGGGAACCCAAAGTTCCTTTAGTTAGTGCTTCATGTGCAAAGTGTGTGTAGATGGTTAAAAACAGGTTGGCAGCTCTTAAATGGAATATCTCCCAGATTAGTCTAAGGGTGTCTGACACTCAGTACATGTGAGGCAGTGACTGTATTAGGGGACCAGACAGTAGACAGCGCCTGGGTCAAGACAGAACAAAAGTTGGTGCCAGACTCGACATTTGGTTTGTTTCTGCTGGGACATAAGGGTAAAGGAATTAGAAAACGACCATTAGACCACCCTGCTCTCCAGCAGCCTACTGCTGTTTCAGGACCTGACCATTGTTTACTTACCCTATACCCATCCCTCCCAACCCTGCTGAAACAGGAATCGACCCATTCCTCATTTGAATATGATGGGATGATGACTTCAATGATTATCTCTAGCTCTTTCCTCTTATTTAATGACCTAGCCTTTATGCTGCACACATATCTGCTATTTTAGTTCCTCAGGGCAGTGTCCTTGACCCAACTATCTTCAGCTGCTTCATCAATGACCTCCCCATCATATTCAGAATGTCAGAAGTGGGGCTGTTTGCTGATGATTGCACAGTGATCAACTCCTCAGATAATGAAGCAGTCCGTGCCCACATGCAGCAAGACCTCGACAGTATCCAGGCTTGGGCTGGTAAGTGGTAAGTAACATTCGAGCCACACAAGTGCCAGGTAATGACCATCTCCAACAAGAGACTATATGCATGCTAAACAGCGGAAGCAGCATACTATAGACAGAGTTAAGCGATCCCACAACCAACGGATCAGATCAAAGCTCTGCAGTCCTGCCACATCCAGTTGCGAAATGGTGCTGGACAATTAAACAACTAACGGGAGAAAGAGGCTCCATGAATATCCACATCCTCAATGATGGAGGAGTCCAGCACGCGAGTGCAAAAGACAAGGCAGAAGCATTTGCAACAATCTTCAGCTAGAAGTGCTGAGTGAATGATCAATATCGGCCTCCTCCTGAGGTCCCCACCATCACAGAAGCCGGTCTTCAGCCAATTCAATTCACTACATGTGTTATCAAGAAACGGCTGAGCGCATTGGATACAGCAAAGGCTGTGGGCCCCGACAACATCCCGGCTGTCGTGCTGAAGACTTGTGCTCCAGAACTAGCAGCGCCTCTAGCCAAGCTGTTCAGTACAGCTACAACACTGGCATCTACCCGACAATATGGAAAATTGCCCAGGTATGTCCTGTCCACAAAAAGCAGGACAAATCAAATCCAGCCAATTACCGCCCCATCAGTCTACTCTCAATCATCAGCAAAATGATGGAAGGTGTCGTCAACAGTGATATCAAGCAGCACTTACTCACCAATAACCTGCTCACAAATGTTCAGTTTGGGTTCCACCAGGACCCCTCAGCTCCCGACCTCATTACAGCCTTGGTCCAAACATGGACAAAGGAGCTGAATTCCAGAGGTGAGGGGAGAGTGACTGCCCTTGACATCAAGACAGCATTTGACCGAGTGTGGCATCAAGGAGCCCAAGTAAAACTGAAGTCAATGGGAATTGGGGGGGAAACTCTCCGCTGGCTGGAGCCATACCTAGCACAAAGGAAGATGGTTGTGGTGGTTGAAGGTCAATCATCACAGCCCCAGGACATCGCTGCAGGAGTTCCTCAGGGCAGTGTCCTAGGCCCAACCATCTTCAGCTGCTTCATCAATGACCTTCCCTCCACCATAAGGTCAGAAGTGGGGATGTTCGCTGATGACTGCACAGTGTTCAGTTCCATTCACAACTGCTCAGATAACGAAGCAGTCCATGCCGCATGCAACAAGACTTGGACGACATTCAGGCTTGGGCTGATGAGTGGCAAGTAACAATATCGCCACACAAGGGCCACATAATGACTATCTCCAACAAGAGCAAGCCTAACCACCGCTCCTTGACATTCAACGGCATTACCATCGCCAAATCCACCACCATCAACATCCTGGGGGTCACCATTGATCAGAAATTAAACTGGACCAGCCATATAAATACTGTGGCTACAAGAGCAGGTCAGAGGCTGGGTATTCTGCGGCGAGTGTCTCACCTCCTGACTCCCCAAAGCCTTTCTACCATCTACAAGGCACAAGTCAGTAGTTTGATGGAATGCTCTCCACTTGCCTGGATGAGTGCAGCTCCAACAACACTCAAGAAGCTCGACACCATCCAGGACAAAGCAGCCCGCTTGATTAGCACCCCATCCTCCATCTTAAGCATTCACTCCCTCCACCACCGGCGTACCGTAGCTGCAGTGTGTAACATCTACAAGATGCACTGCAGCAACTCGCCAAGGCTTCTTCGACAGCACCTCCCAAACCCGCGACCTCTTCCACCTAGAAGGACAAGGGCAGCAGACCCATGGGAACACCACCACCTCCAAGTTCCCCTCCAAGTCACAAACCATCCTGACTTAGAAATATATCAGCCTTTCCTTCATCATCGCTGGGTCAAAATCCTGGAACTCCCTCCCTAACAGCACTGTGGGAGTACGTTCACCACAGGGGCTGCAGAGGTTCAAGAAGGTGGCTCACCACCATCTTCTCGAGGGCAATTAGTGATGGGCAATAAATGCTGGCCTTGCCCACATCCCAGGAACGAATAAAAAAATATTAGTGCCATGTGCTACCTTAGATTGTGAATATATAATTACATTTTCAGAAGTCAGCTCAGTAGGAAATCATCCTTCCTCTGAATGTTCTGGGATCAGTGCCCTGACAAGAATATTTATCAAAGGGTATCAGACAAATCATTAACCCATTCAGCTTAACTCCTGGTCATAGAATCATAGAATCATAGAATGGTTACAGCACAGAAGGCGGCCATTCGGCCCGTCGAGCCTGTGCCGGCTCTCTGGAAGATCACTTCACCTAGTCCCACTCCCCCGCCCTTTCCCCGTAGCCCTGCAAAATTCTTTCCTTCAGATACTTATTCAACTCCCTTTTGAAAGCTGTGATTGAATCTGCCTCCACCACCCTTTCAGGCAGTGCATTCCAGATCTTAACCACTCGCTGCGTAAAAAAGTTTTTTCTTACGTTGCCTTTGGTTCTTTTGCGAATCATCTTAAATCTGTGTCCTCTGGTTCTTAACTCTTCTGCCAATGGGAACAATTCCCCTCTATCTACTCTGTCCAGAACCTTCATGATTTTGAACACCTCTATCAAATCTCCTCTCAATCTTCTCTGCTCCAAGGAAAACAACCCCAGCTTCTCCAGTCTATTAACGTAACTGAAGTCCCTCATTCCTGGATTCATTCTCGTAAATCTTTTCTGCACCCTCTCTAAGGCCTTCACATCCTTCCTGAAGTGTGGTGCCCAGAATTGGACACAGTACTCCAGTTGGGGCTGAACCTGTGTTTTATAAAGGTTCATCATAATTTCCACACTTTTGTACTCTATACCTCTATTTATGAAGCTCAGGATCCTGTAAGCCTTTTTAACTGCTTTCTCAACCTGCCCTGCCACCTTCAACGATTGGTGCACACATGCCCCCAGGTCTCTCTGTTTGTGCACCCCCTTTAGGATTGTACCATTTTATTTATATTTCCTCTCCTCATTCTTTCTACCAAAATGTATCACTTCACACTTTTCTGTGTTAAATTTCATCTGCCATGTGTCTGCCCATTTCACCAGCCTGTCTATGACTTCCTGAAGTCTATCACTATCCTCCTCACTGTTCACTATACTTCCAAGTTTTGTGTCATCTGCAAATTTTGAAATTGTGCCCTGTACACCCACAGCCAAGTCATTAATATTTATCAAGAAAAGCAGTGGTCCAAGAACCAACCCCTGGGGAACACCAGTGTGTACCGTCTTCCAGTCCAAAAAACAACTGTTCACCACTACTCTGTTTCCTATCACTTAGCCAATTCTGCATCCATGCTGCCACTGTCCCTTTTATTCCGTGGTCTTCAACTTTGCTGGCAAACCTATTATGTGCCACTTTTTCGAAAGCCTTTTTGAAATCCATGTACACTACATCAACTGCATTTACCTCATCAACCCGCTCTGTTACCTCATCAAAGAACTCAATCAAGTTGGTTAAACATAGAAACATAGAAGATAGGAGCAGGAGTAGGCCATTCGGCCCCTCGAGCCTGTTCCGCCATTTAATGAGATCATGGCTGATCATCTAAATTCAGTACCCTGTCCCTGCTTTCTCCCCATGTCCCTTGATCCCTTTAGCCTTAAGAAATATATCTAACTCCTTCTTGAATATATTTAATGAATTGGCCTCAACTACCTTCTGTGGTAGAGAATTCCACAGGTTCACCACTCTCTGGGTGAAGAAATTCCTCCTCATCTCAGTCCTAAATGGCTTACCCCTTATCCTTAGACTGTGACCCCTGGTTCTGGACTCCCTCGCCATCAGGAACTTCCTTCCTGCATCTAATCTGTCTAGTCCTGTTAGAATTTTATAAGTTTCAATGAGATCCCCTCTCATTCTTCTAAACTCTAGCGAATATAAGCCTAATCGACCCAATCTCTCTTCATACGTCATTCCTGCCATCCCAGGTATCAGTCTGGTGAATCTTCGCTGCACTCCCTCCATGGCAAGAACATCCTTCCTCAGATAAGGTGACCAAAACTGCACACAATACTCAAGGTGTGGTCTCACCAAGGCCCTGTACAACTGCAGCAAGACATCCTTGCTCCTGTACTCGAATCCTCTTGCTATGAAGGCCAACATACCATTTGCCTTCTTAACCGTTTGCTGCACCTGCATGCTTACCTTCAGCGACTGGTGCACAAGGTCACCCAGGGGTCGTTGCACTTCCCCTTTTCCCAATCTATTGCCGTTCAGATAATAATCTGTCTTCCTGTTTTTGCCACCAAAGTGAATAACCTCTCATTTATCCACATTATACTGCATCTGCCATGCATCTGCCCAATCACCCAACCTGTCCAAATCATACTCGAGTTTCTCTGCATCCTCCACACAGCACACACTCCCACCCAGCTTTGTGTCATCTGCAAACTTGGAGATATTACATCTAGTTCCCTCGTCCAGATCATTAATATATATTCTGAATAGCTGGGGTCCAAGGACCGATCCCTGCGGTACCCCACTAGTCACTGCCTTCCACTCGGAAAAATACCCATTTATTCCAACTCTTTGCTTCCTGTCTGCCAACCAGGTCTCTATCAGGGTCAGTACCTTACCCCCAATCCCATGTGCTTTAACTTTGCACGCTAATCTCTTATGCGGGACCTTATCGAAAGCCTTCTGAAAGTCCAAATACACCACATCCACTGGTTCTCCCTTATCTATTCTACCAGTTACATCCTCAAAAAATTCCAGTAGATTAGTCAAGCATGATTTACCTTTTGTAAATCCATGTTGACTTTGTCCGATCCTGTCACTGTTTTCCAAGTGCTCTGCTATTACATCTTTTATAATGGACTCTAGCATTTTGCCCACTACCGATGTCAGGCTTACCGGTCTATAATTCCCCGTTTTCTCTCTACCACCTTTTTTAAATAGTAGGATTACATTAGCTACCCTCCAATCCATGGGAACTTTTCCAGAGTCTATTGAATTTTGGAAGATGACCAGCAATGCATCTACTATTTCTAGGGCCACTTCCTTAAGTACCCTATGATGCAGATTATCAGGCCCTGGGGATTTATCGGCCTTCAATCCCGTCAATTTCCCTAACACCATTTCCCTACAAATACTGATTTCATTCAATTCCTCCCTCTCATTAGACCCTATGTTCCCCGACATCTCTGGGAGTTTATTTGTGTCCTCCTTTGTGAAGACAGAACCAAAGTATGTATTTAATTGGTCTGCCATTTCTTTGTTCCCCATTATAAATTCCCCTGATTCTGACTGCAAGGGACCTACACTTGACTTCACCAATCTTTTTCTCTTCACATATCTATAGAAGCTTTTACAGTCAGTTTTTATGTTCCCTGAAAGCTTACTCTCATATTCTATTTCCCCCCTCTTAATTAATCCCTTTGTCCTTCTTTGCTGAATCCTAAACTGCTCTCAATCCTCAGGTTTGCTGCTTTTTCTGGTCAATTTATATGTCCTCTCCTTGGATCTTATGCTATCCCTAATTTCCCTTGTTAGCCACGGTTGAGTCACCTTTTTTGTTTTATTTTTATGCCAAACAGGGATGAACAAATTCTGTAGTTCATCCATGCGATCTTTAAATGTTTGCCATTGCTTATCCACCGTCAACCCTTTAAATAACGCTCCCCAATCCATCCTAGCCAACTCGCGCCTCATACCATCGTAGTTTCCTTTATTTAAATTCAGGACCCTAGTCTCTGAGTCAACTACTTTACTCTCCATCTTAATGAAGAATTCTATCATATTATGATCACTCCTCCCCAAGGGGCCTCACACAACAAGATTGCTAATTAATCCTTTCTCATTACATAATACCCAGCCTAAGATGGCCTGATCTCTAGTTGGTTCCTCGACATATTGGTCCAGGAAACCATCCCGTATACACTCTAGGAATTCCTCCTCCACAATATTGTTACTAATTTGGTTAGCCCAATCTATATGTAGATTAAAGTCACCCATGATAACTGCTGTGCCCTTATTGCACGCATCTCTAATTTCCCATTTAATGCCATCCCTAACCTCAGCTTTACTGTCTGGGGGTCTGTATACAACTCCCACTAATATTTTCTGCCCCTTGGTATTTCTCAGCTCTACCCATACAGATTCCACATCATCAAAGCTGATATCCTTCCTTACTATTGTGTTAATCTCCTCTTTAACCAGCAATGCTACCCACCTCCTTTTCCTTTTTGCCTGTCCTTCCTGAATATTGTATACCCCTGGATGTTGAATTCCCAGCCTTGGTCACCCTGGAGCCATGTCTCCGTAATCCCAATTATATCATATCTGTTTACATCTATTTGCGCAGTTAATTCATCCACCGTATTACGAATGCTCCTCGCATTAAGACACAAAGCCTTCAGGCTTGTTTTTTTAACACTCTTAGTACTTTTAGAATTATTATTTACTGTGGCCCTGTTTGATTTACACCCTTGATTTCTTTGCCTTCCACTTTTGCTTTTCTCCTTCCTGTCTTTTGTTTCTATCCTTGCTTCCCTTTCCTCTGTCTCCCTGCACAGGTTCCCAACCCCCTGCCATTTTAGTTTAAACCCTCCCCAACAGCACTAGCAAACACTCCCCCTAGGACATCGGTGCCGGTCCCGCCCAGGTGCAAACCGTCCAGTTTGTACTGGTCCCACCTCCCCCAGAACCGGTCCCAATGTCCCAGGAATTTGAATCCCTCCCGCTTGCACCATTCCTCTAGCCACGTATTCATCTGAAATATCCTTCTATTTCTACTCTGACTAGCACGTGGCACTGGTAGCAATCCTGAGATTACTACCTTTGAGGTCCTATTTTTTAATTTACCTCCTAACTCCCTATATTCAGCTTTTAGGACCTCATCCCATTTTTTACCTATATCGTTGGTACCTATATGCACCACGACAACTGGCTGTTCACCCTCCCCCTTCAGAATGCCCTGCAGCCGCCCCGAGACATCCTTGACCCTTGCACCAGGGAGGCAACATACCATCCTGGAGTCTCGTTTGCAGCCGCAGAAACGCCTATCTATTCCCCTTTAAATAGAATCCCCTATCACTATAGCTCTACCGCTCTCTTTCCTCCCATCCTGTGCAGCAGCACCACCCATGGTGCCAGGAAATTGGCTGCTGCTGCCTTCCCCCGATAAGCCATCTCCCTCAACAATATCCAAAGTGGTATATCTGTTTGAGAGGGGGATGGCCACAGGGGACCCCTGCACTACCTGCCTGCGTCTACTACTCTGCTGGCGGTCACCCATTCCCTTCCTGCCTGTGCAACCTTTACCTGCGGTGTGACCAACTCATTAAACGTGCTATCCACGATGTCCTCAGCATCGCGAATGCTCCAGTATGTATCCATTCGCAGCTCCAGCGCCGCAATGCGCTCTGCCAGTAGCTGCAGCTGGATACACTTCCCGCACACATGGTCGTCAGGGACATAGGAAGTGTCCCTGATTTCCCACATAGTGCAGGAGGAGCATGCTATGGGGCCGAGCTGTACTACCATGACTTACCCTTTAATTAATTTAAATTAAATTAAATCAAATCAATACCACTAATTACACTACAATTAAATGATATACTCAAGGGCCCTTGTTTACTAGCACTCCCCGCTACACAACAGAGACCTTAGAAACTATAACCACAAAAATTAAGACCTTCTAAACTTTATAAACTATTAACCTTAACTGTCAAACTATAGAGTAGTATAAATACTTACCTGGCTGTACTCACCCAATCAGCTGCTTCCTCCTGCCCGCGTCACTTTTTGAATCGTGACGTGGCTCTGGAACGCCGCCGCCGGTCTGTGAGATTGGTAAGCCTCTGAAAAAAAGCCCGCGAAAGTGAGTTTAAATACTCACTGTTCTCTCTTGTTGCTCCCGACACTGGCCTCTGTAAAAAAGCCCGCAAAAGACACGATTTGCCTTTAACAAATCCGTGCTGGCTTTCCTTAATTAATCCACACTTGTCCAAGTGACTGTTAGTTTTGTCCCTGATTACTGTTAGTTTTGTCCCTGATTACTGTTTCTAAAAGCTTCCCCACTACCGAGGTCAAACTGACTGGCCTGTAATTGCTGGGTTTATCTTAACACCCTTTTTTGAACAATGGTGTAACATTTGTCATTCTTCAGTCCTCTGGCACCACCCCTGTATCTATGGAGGATTGGAATATTATAGCCAGTACCTCTGCGATTTCCTCCCTCAATTCCCTCAGCATCCTAGGATGCATCCCATCTGGTCCTGGTGATTTATCTACTTTCAGTACAGCCAGCCTTTCTGATACCTCCTCTTTATCAATTTTTATCCCATCCAGTATCTCCTCTACCTCCTCCTTTACTATGTCTATGGCAGCATCCTCTTCCTTGGTGAAGACAGATGCAAAGTACTCATTTAGTACCTCAGCCATACCCTCTGCCTCCATGCCTAAGTCTCCTTTTTGGTCCCTAATCATCCCCACCCCTCCTTTTACTACCCTTTTACTATTTATATGCCTATAGAAGACTTTTGGATTACCTTTTATGTTGGCTGCCATTCTATTCTCATACCCTCTCTTTGCCCCGCTTATTTTATTTTTCACTTCTCCTCTGACCTTTCTATATATAGCCTGATTCTCAGATGTATTTGCAACCTGACATCTGTCATACAGGCTCTTTTTCTGCTTCATCATATTCTCTATCTCTTTCGTCATCCAGGGAGCCCTGACTTTAGTTGCCCTGCCTTTCCCCCTAGTGGGAATGTACCTCAACTGTACCTGAACTATTTCCTCTTTAAAGGCAGCCCATTATTCCACTACAGTTTTGCCTGCCAATCTTCGATTCCAGTTTACCCAGGCCAGATCCGTTCTCATCCCACTGAAATTGGCCTTCCCCCCGTTAAACATTTTTACTCTAGATTGCTCCCTGTCCTTTTCCATAGCTAATCTAAACCTTATGATACTATGATCACTGTTCCATAAATGTTCCCCTATTGACACTTGCCCTACTTGACCTACCTCATTCCCCAGAACCAGATCCAGCAATGCCTCCTTCCTCGTTGGGCCGGAAACATACTGATCAAGAAAGTTCTCCTGAACACACTTCAGAAATTCTTCCCCCTCCCTGCCCTTTACACTATTACGATCTCAGTCTATGTTAGGATAGCTGAAGTCCCCATTATTACTGCTCTATAGTTCTTGCATCTCTCTGTAATTTCTCTGCAAATTTGCTCCTCCATATCTTTCCCACTATTTGGTGGTCTATAGAATACATCTAGTAGTGTAATGGCACCTCTATTTTTTCTTAACTCTAGCCATATAGATTCTGTCCTTGACCCTCCGGGACATCCTCCCTCTCCAACACTGTAACATTCTCCTTAATCAATACTGCCACACCACCTCCGATCTTTCCTTCCCTATCTTTACTGAACACCTTATAACCAGGAATATTTAATACCCAATCCTGTCCTTTTTTGAGCCAGGTCTCAGTTATCGCCACGACATCATATTCCCATGTGGCTATTTGTGGCTGCAGCTCACTTACCTTGTTTACTACGCTTCGTGCGTTCACATACATACACTGTAAACCCATCTTAGACCATCCTGTATTCTCTCTTAGTTTGACCCCACCTAATACCTTACTATTTCTTACTTTAGTGCTCTCTGCCTCTCCCAATTCTTTGAGCACTTTTTTCCCCCTTTCTAATGTAACATCCTGGTGCCCATCCCCCTGCCAAATTAGTTTAAACCCTCCCCAACAGCACTAGCAAACCTCCCTGCGAGGATGTTGGTTTCGGCCCTGTTGAGGTGCAACCCGTCCAGTCAGTACAGGTCCCACCTCCCTAGAACCGGCCCCAATGCCCCAGAAATCTGAAGCCCACCCTCCTGCACCATCTCTCCAGCCACACATTCATGTACGCTATCCTCCTATTTCTATACTCACTGGCTCGTGGCACCAGGAGTAATCCGGAGATTACTACCTTTGAGGTCCTGCTTTTTAATCTCTTTCCTAGCTTCCTGAAATCTACCTACTGGACCTCATCCCTCTTTCTACCTATGTTGTTGGTACCGATATGGACCACGACCTCTGGCTGTTAACCCTCCCGCCTCAGAATATTCTGTAGCCGCTCGGTGACATCCTTGACCCTGGCACCAGGGAGGCAACATACCATCCTGGAGTCACGTCTGCAGCCGCAGAAACACCTGTCTGCTCCCCTAACTATTGTATCCCCTACCACTATTGCTTTCCCATTCTTCTTCCTCACCCCCCTCACCCCCCTGTACAGCTGAGCCACCCATGGTGCTGCAGACTTGGCTCTGACTGCACTCCCCAGAGGAACCATTGCCCTCACCAGTACTCAGAACCGAATACTGGTTGGAGAGCGAGATGCACTCAGGGGACTCCTGCACTACCTGCCTGGTTCTCCTCTTCTGTCTGGTGGTCACCCATTCCCTCTCTGCCTGCGCACTCTTTATCTGCGGGATGACCACCTCCTGAAACGTGCTATCCATGAAGCTCTCAGCCTCACGGATGCACCGCAGTGATACCAGCCACTGCTCAAGCTCCAAAACCCGGAGCTCGAGCTCCTCCAGCTGATGACACTTCCTGCACACGTGGTTGTCCAGGACACGGGAAGCGTCCTGGAGTCCCCACATGGCACAGGGTTTATTACCCAGTCTATGTCTAGGAGAGAATGATGCCTAAATTTGTCTCGCCGAACCATCTTATGTCAACTAGCTTGCATTATATTAACTTTGACACTTCCAACCCCGATTAGGATACCCACAAGCTACTGAGTGAATGAATTAACCCTTTCTTGTCAAATCATAACATCACGAACAAATATTTTTTTATTAATCCAACCTTCTCCTGGGTTGAACTCCATTTCGCCGCTAGCCTTTACTGTGAGCTCCATCTTCACCATCACTTTCTGCTGAGACAGGAGTCGCTGCTGAACTGACTCTGATCCAATATCGGGTCTGATTCTGCCAGGTCTGTTCTCTGCTCCTCCAGTGAGAATTTCTCACTACACGTTGAGCTAGCTCTGATCTGTTCCTGCTCTGGATCCTGCTCTGGATCCCATCCTGCTCTGGATCCTGCTCTGGATCCCATCCTGCTCTGGATCCTGCTCTGGTTTCTGCTCTGGATCCCATCCTGCTCTGGATCCTGCTCTGGTTTCTGCTCCCATGCTGCTGAATATTCTTTGTTTTGTTGCTTTCCTCTTGCCTCTGTTTGGAGTGGGGGTTCGAATCCTGCACCTTCTGACTCAGAGACGGAATGCGACCATTGAGCCAGGAGCTCACTCCCAGGCCTCGTAATGCTGCTTGTTCAATTATATTATTGTAGTATTTTAAAGAGTCATCTGAACAAAGTCCTGCCAATCACAGACCTCCAGACTAGACTGTAGTACAGCTAGAGATAGAAGACTATGGGAGCAGCCTTGTTTATTGCTGTGATTTAACTACTGTGCAGAGTTAAACTGCCATATTCTGTAAAAATAGTCATTAAGGCCTGATGTGTGGGCGGGTATTTTCTCTAAAGTACTGGACGTTGCTGGATTCTACTTGGGAAGCCGGGAGAAAAATCCAGTTTTGCATTTCACACTTTTTGGTAACAATTATACTTTGAACAGGGGAAGATTGTGTGATGTGGAAGAGCAGAGGGATTTGGCAGTTCAGGTTCACGAGACTTTAAAGCAGCACCTTAAGTGGATAAGGCTGTAAAAATAAACTAACAGAAAACTAGGTTTTATTGCAATAAGTATAGAAAAGGGAAATCCTGTTTAACAAACGTATTGGAGTTCTTTGAGGATGTAACTAGTGGAGTAGATAAAGGGGAACCGGTAGATGTGGTGTATTTGGATTTTCAGAAGGCCTTCAATAAGGTCCCACACAAGAGGTTGGTGAACAAAATTAGGGCACATGGAATTGGGGGTAATATATTAGCATGGATTGAGAATTGGTTAACAGACAGAAAACAAAGAGTAGGGATAAACGGGTCTTTTTCAGGATGGCAGGCTGTGACTAGTGGGGTACCGCAAGGATCAGTGCTTGGGCCCCAGCTATTCACAATCTATATCAATGATTTGGATGAGGGGACTAAATGTAACATTTCCAAATTTGCTGATGATACAAAGCTAGGTGGCAGTGTCAGTTGTGAAGAGGATGTGAAAAGGCTTCAAGGGGATCTCGACAGGCTCAGTGAGTGGGCGAGAACATGACAGATGGAATATAATGTGGATAATTGTGAAGTTATCCACTTTAGTAGAAAAAACAGAAAGGCAGAATATTTCCTAAATGGTGAAAGATTGGGGAATGCAGATGCTCAGAGGGACCTGGGTGTCCTTGTACATGAGTCACTGAAAGTGAATGTACAGGTGCAGCAAGCCATTAGGAAGGCAAATGGTATGCTGGCCTTCATTACAAGACGATTTGAGTACTGGAGTAAAGAAGTCTTACTCCAATTATATAGGGCCTTGGTGAGACCACACCTGGAGTACTGTGTACAATTTTGGTCTCCTTACCTAAGGAAGGATATACTTGTCATAGAGGGAGTGCAATGAAGGTTCACGAGATTGATTTCTGGGATGGTGGGACTGTCGTATGAGAAGAGATTGAGTAAACTAGGCCTGTATTCTCTTGAATTCAGAAGAATGAGAGGGGATCTCATTGAAGCATACAAAATTATTACAGGGCTTGATAGGGTGGATGCTGGGAGAATGTTTCCCTTGGCTGGGGAGTCTAGAACCAGGGGCCACAGCCTCAGGATAAAGGGTAGGCCATTCAGGACTGAGATGAGAAGAAATTTCTTCACACAGAGGGTGGTGAATCTTTGGAATTCTCTACCCCAGAGGGCTGTGGAGGCTCAGTCATTGGGTATATTCAAAACAGAAGTCGATCTGACTAGTAAGGGCATCAAGGGATATGGCGATAGGGCCGGTGAATGGAGTTGAGGCAGAAGATCAGCCATGATCTCATTGAATGGCGGAGCAGGCTCGAAGGGCCGAATGGCCTACTCCTGCTCCTATTTCTTATGTTCTTATGTTCTTAATATAAAAGTCGAGATGTAACGGTGAATCTGTATAAAACCTCAGTAAGACCACAACTGGAGACTGTGTGCAGTTTTGGGCTAAACACTATAGGAAGGATGTTGAAAGAAAGACTTACATTTATATAGCGCCTTTCACGACCACTGGACGTCTCGAAGTGCTTTGCAGCCAATGAAGTACCATTTTTTTGAAGTGTAGTCACTGCTGTAATGTAGGAAATGCAGCAGCCAACTTTCACACAGCAAGCTCTCACAAACAGCAATGTGATGATGACCAGATAATCTGTTTTTTAGTGATGTTGGTTGAGGGATAAATATTGGCCAGGACACTGGGGATAACTCCCCTGCTCTTCTTCGAAATAGTGCCATGGGATCTTTTACATCCACCTGAGAGAGCAGACGGGGTCTCGGTTTAACGTCTCATCCAAAAGACGGCACCTCTGACAGTGCAGCGCTCCCTCAGCACTGCACTCGAATGTGAGCCTAGATTTTTGTGCTCAAGTCTCTGGAGTGGGACTTGAACCCAGAAGCTTCTGACTCAGAGGCGAGGGCGCGACCCACTGCTGACACACAGAGGGGGGTAATTCGGCCCATCGTGCCTGTGCCGGCTCTTTGAAAGAGCTCTCCAATTAATCTCACTCCCCTGCTCTTTCCCCATAGCCCTGCAAATTTTTCTTTTTCAAGAATATATAACATTTCCTTTTGAAAGTTACTATTGAATCTGCTTCCACCGCCCTTTCAGGCAGCGCATTCCAGATCACAACAACTCGCTGCGTAAAAAAAATTCTCCTCATCTCCCCCCTGGTTCTTTTTGCCAATTATCTTAAATCTGTGTCCTCTGGTTACCGAGTGGAAACAGTTTCTCCCTATCTACTCTATCACAACCCCTCAATTTTGAACACCTCTATTAAATCTCCCATTAACCTTCTCTGCTCTAAGGACAACAACCCCAGCTTCTCCAGTCTCTTCACATAACTGAAGTCCCTCATCCCCTGGAACCATTCTAGTAAATCTCCTCTGCACCCTCTCTAAGGCCTTGCCATCCTTCCTCAAGTGTGGTGCCCAGAATTGAACACAATACTCCAGCTGGGGCCTAACCAGTGTTTTATAAATATTTAGCATAACTTCCTCGCTTTTGTACTCTCTGCCTCTATTCATAAAGCCAAGGATCCTGTATGCTTTTTTTTAATGGCCTTCTCAACTTGTACTGCAACCTGAAAATATATCTATAGCATATTAAAATATCTGAGTACACTTCCTGTCTACAAGACCTTACTTCCCATTGTTACAATTTGGTGTCAACTTTTCTCATTCTAAATTCCTATATCGACATTAATGGAAACTTCCTATGTAAACTTGTCACGCTGTAATTACACCCTCCCAACAGTGGTGGCCCTGTAATGCCTCAGTTTTGCAATTACCAGCTCCTCACGCTGTACTGCAGAGAAACTCTACTCCAACCGGCTCTATTTCTCTGCTTCCCAAATTGCTGTAATTTTTGCTATAAATTATAAAATATTAAAACAAAGTATTATGTAAAAATAAGCACCAAATGTATGACTTTCAAATGGAGACTGAATTACATGTGCGAGCCCTGGTTCAAATATCCCCCACCTCACCTGAAGGAGGCCATTCAGCCCCTTGAGCCTGTTCCACCAATCAATTAGATTATGGCTGATCTGTACCTCAACTCCATTTGCCCACCTTGCTTCTATAACCCTTAATACCCTTACCCGACTATCAATCATTATCACGCAATCTATCAATCAAGTAACTGCTGTCCCTCCCGTCTGTCTCCAGTGTTGTTGTGTTGCCGATTACCAGGAGGTTCATGACAGCTGCTCTGTGGGGGACTGTCCTGATTTTCCCGCCACCCCCCCCCCCAACCTTTGACCCCTAGGACAAAATCCTGGAACTCCCTCCCTAACAGCACTGTGGGAGCACCTTCACCACACGGACTGCAGCGGTTCAAGAAGAAGGCGGCTCACCACCACCTTCTCAAGGGCAACTGTGGATGGGCAATAAATGCTGGCCTTGCCACATCACGAGAATTAATCAAAAGAACCCTGTGGTCTGAACGGTCAAAGGGTCTCAATTGTAATGAAATTCACCAGCTGTCAGGCAAGACAAAACTGGGCTTGAGTTCCGACAACGCTTTACTGTTTTCACAGTAAAATGGTAGTTTTGTGCTTCCGAAAGGAGCACTCCAGGGATCCCACTGTCGAGTGGCTTTCCTTATTCTGTTACTAGTCCCACTGGTAACTGGTCAAGAACCTTGTTTTACAGGGACTGGTTATTAACTGTTGCAGTGACCGAATGATGATACAAAGATAGGTGGGTTAGCAAGTTGTGAGGAGGACACAAGGGCCTAAGAATTCGGTTGATTTGCGCCTCCCGTTAGCGTTAGTGCAAAGCAACTAGCGCTTGGGCGCGGCACCGCCAACGCCTCCCGCAAAATTCAGCGGGAGGTTAGCGGCGGTGCTAACCGTTAGCGCCCCATGACGCTGCGCCGCCGGCGATGACATCATTACCATGCGCAGCGCCCCGCTCGCGCCCTGGCCGCGATCTTCGGGAGCGCCCCCTGATTTACCGCCGGACGCTATGTCCGACGGGGTCAGGGGGGCCTACCTGCGGCAGGGGCGGCGCAAATTACAGGGGCGGTGCCTGGCGGCCATTTTTGTTGCTGGCCGCCTGCCCCCTCTGCCGTCCCCGGCCTACTCTGCAGTCCCCCCGCGGGGTGCCGGCTGCACTCTGTGAGCCCGGCACTTCTCTTGAGTGCCGGGCTCTTTTGCCGGCACTCCGATCCCTGATGGCCCAGCTGCAGCACGAAGCGCCGCGATTAATCCCGCCTCCCTCTTGGGGCGCTACCAGTGAATTTCGGGCGCGGGGGTGCTAATTTTTTGGGGGTGCTAAAAGTAGTGCCCCGGCGAAGTTAGTGCCCCAAAGGAGGAGCGACCCAAATTTTCCCCCAAAGAGTCTGCAAAGGGATATAGATAGATGAAGTGAGTGGGCAAACATTTGGCAGATGGAGTACAATGTGGGAAAATGTGAGGTTATCCACTTTGGGAGGAAAAATGAAAAAGCAAATTATCATTTAAATGGAGTGAGACTACAGAATGCTGTGGTACAGAGGGATCTGGTTATCCTAGTACATGAAACACAAAAAGTTAGCATGCAGGTACAGCAAGTAATTAGGAAGGCTAATGGAATGTTGGCCTTTATTGCAAGGGGGATGGAGTAAAAAAGTAGGGAAGTTTTGATGCAACTTTACAGGGCGCTGGTGAGACCGCACCTGGAGTACTGCATACAGTTTTGGTCTCCTTATTTAAGGAAGGATATACTTGCATTGGAGGCAGTTCAGAGAAGGTTCACTAGGTTGATTCCTGTGATGAAGGGGATGACGTATGATGAAAGGTTGTGCAGGTTGAGCCTATACTCATTGGAGTTTAGAAGAATGAGAGGTGATCTTATTGAAACATATAAGATTCTGAGGGGGATTGACAGGGTGGATGCTGAGAGGATGTTTCCCCTAGTGGGGGAATCGAGAACTAGGGGGCATAGTTTCAGAATAAGGGGTCGCCTATTTAAGACGGAGATGAGGAGGAATTTCTTCTCTCAGAGGGTCGTGAATCTTTGGAATTCTCTACCCCAGAGAGCTGTGGAGGCGGAGTCATTGAATATATTCAAGGCGGAGATTGACAGATATTTGAACTACAAGGGAGTCCAGGGGTCTGGGGAGAGAGCGGGAAAGTGGTGTTGAGGCCAAGATTGGATCAGCCATGATCTTATTGAATGGCGGAGCAGGCTCGAGGGGCCGATTGGCCTACTCCTGCTCCTGTTTCTTATGTTCTTATGTTCTTATTGCCCTTTGAGTATCACTGAGTGCTAGTGAACCTCCAGTGGCAATGCTCATGTGTGGTCTGGGGCCTGCAGTGTGGTTGTGGTGATTAGCTGCCAACTTGGGCCTGTCCCTTTAAGGCCGCTGTGGAGGAAGATCCTGCGGAAATCCTGGAATTGTTGCTGCTTGTCGTGCACTGAGGTCAATAAATCTCAGGCTCCGGGTCAATGGCTGAAATTCTTTTCTCTTTCCAAGGTTATTTTGCATTTTATAAGGAAGTGTGACGTTTACTGTGTGATAGAGACTTGCGGGACACTAGGCAGATATATGCCAGCAGATCTCCTGCCTCGTTACTCATGGTAAAAAAGATGATACCTTTGTCTTTATAAGGAATGTTGTATCGAGTAACGCACAGTGTATTATTCTGCTGCTAAGGAGGATTGTGTCCCTTGAAGGCCACAGAGTCTGCTCATTCAGCAAAAGCAACCTCTGGGCAATCAGAGTTCAATTGTTTGGTGAGGGCACTGTGCAGATCCGAGAGTGCCTGTAAGTTCCAGGCTACGGATCAGATGCACAGAGCCGTAAGTGACATCCGTTGGGGAATGTATCTAATCCGAGCCGATAGGTCTGTTTGGCAGCTGGACTGGCCAATCCTTGGACACAAAGGAGCTGGGTGAGGATCAGGGGGGGGCAGCCTTCGGTTTCTGGTCCAGCGGAGAAAGGGCACACAGCAACATCCAGGAGAAAGCTCGTGAGGAAGTGCGACACCGGCCGTGTCGTTTGCTGTGTGACAAACACGTGCGAGACACTAAGTTATTAGCAACCAGTTTCAAAGAAATTACTGGTCATAAACATGTTTTAGCCAGCTGACCGGGACAGTATTGCACAATTATTATTCTATGTTAAGAGGCACATTACAAAGCAACTTAGAATTACTCTGTTCATTCACATATTATATATAAAATAAATCAGCCTGTGGGTTTATATTGGTTTAATCTCACCAGTCTACCTTCCTGAAGATAGCAAGAATGCAGGTAGGGGCATGTGTGAGATTACAGAATCCAATTCACGTTACAAGGGGTTTCATTGCAGTGACCCTCAGGTCACATTGCTGTACAATTAGTCCTTGGGCAGCTATGGTAAACTCCAGATTGTAAGGGACACGGGGATTGCTTACAGCTGCATCTTTTGACACTGAATCCAAGGGAATATCTAGTGTAGAGCTGAAACTTGTAAGAGCTGGAGTCCGAGTCACTCCAATGTTATGGGCGGGTGTCTGCGCCAATTGTGGTGCAGCTGTGGTGAGCAGAGGAATCTCTCCGTGGCAACTTGTTGTAACATTTCTGGGCCTCTGGGAAGAAGGTGAATAACGTTAAAAGTGGCTGTTCCTTTCTTCCAGGTTCAGCAGCGCAATTGGTCGCTCTGTAACCGATTGCATTGTGAAAACAGCCTTTAAATTTTTCAATTTACCAGCCCACCACAGCCCGAGCATTGCTGAAATTCAGGGACTTCAAGGCGACATATGACGTACTTTCCTAATTCTGGCCCCCCACCCCTCCTCCAACTATCAGTGCACTGCGAAACTTCCCTCCCCAGGAATTCAGTGTCTTATTGCTCAGGATGCACGTCCTTTCACTGTTTCTCCCCAGAATGCAATATTACACATCTCTCCGCACTGAACTGTGTCTGCCACTTATGTGCCCAATTCGCCAATCCACCAATCCACCAACCCGCCCCAATCCACCAACCCACCCGTTTCCCCTTCAGTCTCCCATGCTCTTCCTCACAGATGCCTCGACTAACTCTGACATCATTTATCTCGTGCCTGTATCCGAATCATGTCTTTAGATGGAACGCGAAGCGCTGTTAGATTTTATTTTCTCACTCTGATGATTCTTCTCCCGGGTGTTGCTCGCGGCTGTGTCCTGGAGATTAATCTTCAATTCCTGGAGACTCCAGGGCCAATCCCGGAGTGTTGGCGACCTCACTCTGCTCTCGGTGAGAAGTTAGAGAAATAAGCACTTTGAAAATCATTCCCGGTGACCTTGCCTTCAAAGAAGGTTCTAAAACTCATGGTACAGTTTGAAATAATTTGGGAAAAACCAGACCCAAATATTTCCATTACCCGAGAAAAGGCACATTTCCAGGTGGGGCGGTGAGTGAAATCTACTGATGAATTCTTTGCTAGGGGGATAGAATATAAAAATAGGGAGGTATTGCTTCAGTTGTACAAGGTATTGGTGAGACCGCACCTGGAATACTGCATACAGTTTTGGTGTCCTTACTTAAGGAAAGACATCCTTGCTCTCGAGGCAGTGCAAAAAAGGTTCACTCGGTTAATCCCGGGGATGAGGGGGTGGTCATATGAGGAGAGGTTGGGTAGATTGGGACTCTACTCATTGGAGTTCAGAAGAATGAGAGGCGATCTTATTGAAACATATAAGATTGTGAAGGGGTTGGATCGGGTGGATGCGGGGAGGATGTTCCCGATGACGGGTGAGACTAGAACTAGGGGACATAGTCTTAGAATAAGGGGCTGCTCTTTCAAAACTGAGATGAGGAGGAACTACTTCACTCAGAGGGTGGTAGGTCCATGGAATATGCTGCCACAAAAAGCTGTAGAAGCTACAACATTAATTAAATTTAAAACAGAAATAGACAGTTTCCTAGAAGTAAAGGGCATTAAGAGTTACGGGGAGCGGGCAGGAATTTGGACATGAGTCTAGGTTCGGATCGGTCATGGCCCTGTGGGTAGTGGAGCGGGCCCAGGGACCGTGTAGCCTGATTCTGCTCCTATTTCGTGTGTGCAATTCTGTTAGATGCAGGAGATGGTTCTGTGATAGATAGTAGATTGGCGGTTAGGATCAGATCAGCCATGATCTTATTGAATGGCGGAGCAGGCTCGAGGGGCCGATTGGCCTACTCCTGCTCCTATTTCTTATGTTCTTATGTTCTTATGAATTCTGGCAAATTCTCCACACACCAGACCCTGGGGCTGCAGTGACCCTGCAGTTTCAGGTACTGGCGTGGTTGGCAATTGCCTTCAGCTCTGGGAAGAACATCAACTCCAAGCCCAGGCTTTCGAGAGCGGCCTGAGGCAAATGAGTGACAAAGGTACTGGGACACAAAGAATATTTCCCAGCTGAGCTTGATCCTGGAGTGTGAACTTTTGACGTTTAAAAACTTTTTCCATTAATTTCCGCGCAGGTTCTCCCAACCGGCTCCTGCAACTTCGGTGAAAGATCGGAGGAAACACCGCAGAGACGACGCAAATATACCGAGGTTAGCTTACACTGAAATCACGTGGGAATTTCCTCTTTCCTCATTCTGCCCCCCCCACCTCCTCCACATTTCTAAAGCTATCTTCTCCTGCCCTGGGCTCCTTTGCCACGCACCAGTTCCCACACAAGAAGGGGGCTGACTCTGTAACCAAACAATGTGGAGAGCACAAGAGTCATAGGGGGCCAAATTCAGTAGACTAGCGCCCCCAGTTAGCGCCTGACGGGGGCGCTAACGGGGCGCTCAAGCAGTAGCACCGCGGTGGGGCAAATCCCACGCCGCACGGCAAATTCGCCGGCCCTATAGCGCCGGCGATATCAGTTAGCGCCTTGGGCCCTTTCGCCATGAAGATCGTGACGTCAGCGAATGTGCAACGCTCGCTGGGCGCCCAATCTGCAAACTTCAGTAGCGCCCCCTGCCTTACCGCCTCACGCCGACAGCGCCAGGGAGCGGAGACGTGAACCAGCCGGCTGGCGGGGCGCTATTTAAAGGCATGCGCCCCAGCTGTCAAGGAACTTCCGTTCCAAAGGTTAGTTATGAGTGGCAGAGAGCACAGGATCTATCTGCAGCCAAGTAAAGGCTGCTTAGTCCCCGGAGTGTTGCGGGCCGTCAAAGGACTTTGCATTTCATCCCACGGCATATCACCGTTCCGCACTCCCCGAATCACTGGGGGCTGGTGTGCAGACTCCAGTGACCCTCCCCTTTAATGGTTGGAAGGCGCCTGCGCCACTGCTCACTCCCGTTTACACAACACCTCATATTCCTTATCGCTTGGAGCCTAACGCCACTCACCTACGCCATTAACGCCTGATTTAGCGCTCCCCTGCATTCTTTGAGCGCTGAGATTGAATTTAGCGGGCAGCGAGTTTGATTAGCACCTGCCGCTAAATTTCCAACTGCTCAAAAGTTAACGCCCCTTCCAGGGCGCTACTGAATTTCTCCCCCATAGAATAATAGAATAATACAGCACAGAAGGAGGCCATTCGGCCCATTGTGCCTGTGCTGGCTCTTTGAAAGAGCTCTCCAATTAAAGGAAAAGCAAGACTTGCATTTCTATAGCTTCTTTCACAACATCAGTATGTCCCAAACTGCTTTACAGCCAATGAAATACTTCTGAAGTGTAGTCACTGTTGTAATGTAGGAAACAAGGCAGCCAATTTGTGCACAGCAAGCTCCCACAAACAGCAGATAATCTGTTTTAATGATGTTGATTGAATGAGTTCCACTCCTCCTGCTCTTTCCCCACAGTCCTGCACATTTTTCCTTTTCATGTATTTAGCCAATTCCCTTTTGAAAGTTACTATTGAATCTGCTTCCACCGCCCTTTCAGGCAGCGAATTCCAGATCACAACAACTCGCTGCATAGTTTCTTTTCCCTCATGTCACCTCTGGTGCCCTGATTTCCCCCTCTCCCCATCTCCTGGGAAGCTCATTCTGCAGCCAGCCTGGCTGAGGTGAGGAACTGACCCTTTGAGAAGTGGTGGGGTTGAACCTGTCGATCGCTGACACTCCTTCAGTTCACTAACAGCTGCGGAAGGAGGTCTTTATCTCATTCGCTGACACAGGTTCAAGCCCAGACTCTGCTCGTGGAGAGACTGGAGAAGCTGGGATTGTTCTGCTGCGCACAGAGAAGGTTAAGAGGAGATTTGATAGAGGCGTTCAAAATGATGAGGTGTTTTATAGAGTAAATAAGGAGAAACTGTTTCCAATGGCGAAAGGGTCGGTAACCAGAGGACACAGATTAAAGGTCATTGGCGGAAGAACCCCTGTCCACTGCCCAGGCCCCTCCCCCGTCCACTGCCCAGGCCCCTCCCCCGTCCACTGCCCAGGCCCCTCCCCCGTCCACTGCCCAGGCCCCTCCCCCGTCCACTGCCCAGGCCCCTCCCCCGTCCATTGCCCAGGCCCCTCCCCAGTCCACTGCCCAGGCCCCTCCCCCGTCCACTGCCCAGGCCCCTCCCCCGTCCACTGCCCAGGCCCCTCCCCCGTCCACTGCCCAGGCCCCTCCTCCGTCCACTGCCCAGGCCCCTCCCCCGTCCACTGCCCAGCCCCTCCCCCGTCCACTGCCCAGCCCCTCCCCCGTCCACTGCCCAGCCCCTCCCCCGTCCACTGCCCAGCCCCTCCCCCGTCCACTGCCCAGCCCCTCCCCCGTCCACTGCCCAGCCCCTCCCCCGTCCACTGCCCAGCCCCTCCCCCGTCCACTGCCCAGGCCCCTCCCCCGTCCACTGCCCAGGCCCCTCCCCCGTCCACTGCCCAGGCCCCTCCCCCGTCCACTGCCCAGGCCCCTCCCCCGTCCACTGCCCAGGCCCCTCCCCCGTCCACTGCCCAGGCCCCTCCCCCGTCCACTGCCCAGGCCCCTCCCCCGTCCACTGCCCAGGCCCCTCCCCCGTCCACTGCCCAGGCCCCTCCCCCGTCCACTGCCCAGGCCCCTCCCCTGTCCACTGCCCAGGCCCATCCCCCGTCCACTGCCCACCCCCCTCCCCCCGTCTGCTGCCCAGGCCCCTCCCCCCGTCTGCTGCCCAGGCCCCTCCCCGTCCACTGCCCAGGCCCCTCCCCGTTCACTGCCCAGCCCCTCCCTCGTCGACTGCCCAGGCCCCTCCCCCGTCCACTGCCCAGGTCCCTCCCCCGTTCACTGCCGAGGCCCCCCCCCCATCTGTTGACCAGGCCCCTCCCCGTCCACTGCCCAGGCCCCTCCCCGTTCACTGCCCAGCCCCTCCCTCGTTGACTGCCCAGGCCCCTCCCCCGTCCACTGCCCAGGTCCCTCCCCCGTCCACTGCCGAGGCCCCACCCCCATCTGTTGACCAGGCCCCTCCCCCCATCCGCTGAAGTCAATGGAAATAAAAATGGGGAGAGATGATTAACGGGCTGCCGATTCGCGATCACCCGTTTTACACTATCGCACAAAGTCAAAATCTACCCCAATGTGTGACTGAATCACGTCTGCTCTCCCCGGACCAATTATCCCTGCTCTCTAACCCCACTGCACCCAAACACCACGATTAATCGCAACTCACTGTGGGAGTCGGCATGGGGGATCGGCTAGTCAGAATATCTCCTGAGATTTTCTACCTTTCTTGATAGAAACCAATGGAACGGGCAAGCGGAGATCAAAAGGACATCCCCTCATATCTGAGGGAGCTTCCACCAGAGGGTGAGTACAGTGACTGAGGGTCACATCCAACACATGCGCAGGAGCTCTGGCAGCTGCACTGATGGTACATAAGAACATAAGAATTAGGAGCAGGAGTTGGCCATACGGCCCTTCGAGCCTGCTCCGCCATTCAATAAGATCATGGCTGATCTTCAACCTCAACTCCACTTTCCTGCCCGATCCCCATATCCCTCGATTCCCCTAGAGCCCAAAAATCTATCCATCTCAGCCTTGAATATACTCAATGACTGAGCACCCCCAGCCCTCTGGGGCAGAGAATTCCAAAGATTCACCCCTCTGAGTGAAGAAATTCCTCCTCATCTCAGTCCTAAATAGCCGAACCCTTATTCTGAGACTCTGACCCCTGGTTCTAGACTCTCCAGCCAGGGGAAACAGCCTCTCAGCATCTACCCTGTCAATCCCTCTCAGAATCTTATATGTTTCAATGAGATCACCACTCATTCTTCACAACTATACTCATTGGGAACAACTATCACTCAAACACTGAACTGGAGGTCAGCAGAGAATCGAGGTTCAACATTTACCCAGTAAAATTACCAAAGACTTTCTTCCTGAGAGGGTTGATGAGGGAAGGAGGCTGTGAGTTAACTCGCCCAATGAGAGCAAGCGGAGGTTTTGTCCTTCATTCTTGGTTGCTTCCAGTCATCTCTGGACTGGGAGAGCAGGAATATTGGGCCTTGTGGGATGAAATTACAAAGAGACTAACAGAATATTGGCCTTTATCTCAAGGGGGCTGGATTATAAAGGGGAGGAAGTGATGCTTCAGATGTACAGAGCTCTGGTCAGACCCCATCTGGAGTAACTGGGTTCAGTTCTGGGCCCCGCACCTCAGGAAGGATATATTGGCCTTAGAGGGGGAGCAGCGCAGATTCACCAGAATGGTGAAGGGGTTAAATTATGAGGACAGGTTGCATAGACTAGGCTTGTATTCTGTTGAGTTTAGAAGATTGAGGAGTGATCTAATTGAGGTGTTTAAAATAATAAATGGATTTGAGATACAGAGAAACTATTTCCTCTTGTGGGGAATCCACAGCAAAGGGGCATAATCTTAAGATTAGAGCCGGGCCGTTCAAGAGTGAAGTCAGGAAGCACTTCTTCACACAAAGGAGAGTGGAAACCTGGAACTCTCTCCCCCAAAAGGCTGTGGATGCTGAGGGTCGATTGACATTTTCAAGACTGAGATCGAGAGATTTTTGTTGGAATCATCGAATCATAGAAATTTATGGCACAGAAGGTGGCCATTCAGCCCAACGAATCTGTGCCAGCGAAGGGATGTGGAGCAAAGGCGGGTAAATGGGGTTGAGGTACAGATCAGCCATGTTCTAATTGAATGGCAGAGCAGGCTCGAGGGGCTGAATAGCCTGCTCCTGTTCCTATGTTCTGAAGAATTGTCCTCAAACAAGTGGATATCTGGAACAAGCTCCCAACAAAATGGATAATATTCATCTTTTGAAAAAGGTGGAGGTAAGTATGAGAATATTTTGTTTTGTTTCAATGTGGTTCCTGTTGTGCTGGATCTGTGGGTCAGTCACCTGTGGAATGTATTTGGACGGAAAGAGGGAGCGTGGGGAGTGTGAGGGAGCGTGGGGAGTGTGAGGGAGCGTGGGGAGTGTGAGGGAGCGTGGGGAGTGTGAGGGAGCGTGAGGGAGCGTGGGGAGTGTGAGGGAGCGTGGGGAGTGTGAGGGAGCATGGGGTTTGTGAGGGAGCGTGAGGGAGTGTGAGGGAGTGTGAGGGAGCGTGGGGAGTGTGAGGAGTGTGAGGGAGTGTGAGGGAGTGTGAGGGAGTGTGAGGAGTGTGAGGGAGTGTGAGGGACTGTGAGGGAGTGTGAGGGAGCGTGGGAAGTGTGAGGGAGTGTGGGAAGTGTGAGGGAGTGTGAGGGAGCGTGAGGGAGTGTGGGGGAGCGTGGGGAGTGTGAGGAGTGTGAGGGAGTGTGAGGGACTGTGAGGGAGTGTGAGGGAGCGTGGGGAGTGTGAGGGAGCGTGGGCAGTGTGAGGGAGCGTGGGGAGTGTGAGGAGTGTGAGGGAGTGTGAGGGACTGTGAGGGAGTGTGAGGGAGCGTGGGGAGTGTGAGGGAGCGTGGGGAGTGTGAGGGAGCGTGGGGAGTGTGGGGAGCGTGGGGAGTGTGAGGGAGCGTGGGAAGTGTGAGGGAGTGTGAGGGAGCGTGAGGGAGCGTGAGGGAGTGTGGGGGAGCGTGGGGAGTGTGAGGAGTGTGAGGGAGTGTGAGGGACTGTGAGGGAGTGTGAGGGAGCGTGGGGAGCGTGAGGGAGCGTGGGGAGTGTGAGGGAGCGTGGGAAGTGTGAGGGAGCGTGGGGAGTGTGAGGGAGTGTGAGGGAGCGTGGGGAGTGTGAGGAGTGTGAGGGAGTGTGAGGGACTGTGAGGGAGTGTGAGGGAGTGTGGGGGAGTGTGAGGGAGCGTGGGGAGTGTGAGGGAGCGTGGGGAGTGTGAGGGAGCGTGGGGAGTGTGAGGGAGTGTGGGGGAGTGTGAGGGAGCGTGGGGAGTGTGAGGGAGCGTGGGGAGTGTGAGGGAGCGTGGGGAGTGTGAGGGAGCGTGGGGAGTGTGAGGGAGCGTGGGGAGCGTAAGGGAGCGTGGGAGGGAGTGTGAGGGAGTGTGGGGAGCGTGAGGGAGCGTGGGGAGTGTGAGGGAGTGTGGGCAGCGTGGGGAGTGTGAGGGAGTGTGAGGGAGCGTGAGGGAGTGTGGGGAGCGTGGGGAGTATGAGGGAGTGTGAGGGAGCGTGGGGAGCGTGAGGGAGCGTGGGGAATGTGAGGGAGCGTGGGGAGTGTGAGGGAGTGTGAGGGAGTGTGGGCAGCGTGGGCAGCGTGGGGAGTGTGAGGGAGTGTGAGGGAGTGTGAGGGAGTGTGAGGGAGCGTGGGGAGCGTGAGGGAGCGTGGGGAGTGTGAGGGAGCGTGGGGAGTGTGAGGGAGTGTGAGGGAGTGTGGGCAGCGTGGGGAGTGTGAGGGAGTGTGAGGGAGTGTGAGGGAGTGTGAGGGAGTGTGGGGAGCGTGGGGAGTGTGAGGAGTGTGAGGGAGCGTGGGGAGTGTGAGGGAGTGTGGGCAGCGTGGGGAGTGTGAGGGAGTGTGAGGGAGCGTGAGGGAGTGTGGGGAGCGTGGGGAGTGTGAGGAGTGTGAGGGAGTGTGAGGGAGCGTGGGGAGCGCGGGGCTGGGTGAGTGCGGAGTGGGACGTTTCATGGTTAGTGGCACAGCGCTGGGTGATGCCCGTATTTCCACCGGGGGGAACCGTTGGACCACAGTTTGTGATTTCCTTTGCCGTAAGGATTCCTGCATTTCACGGATTCCCAGCTACTCCGGGTCTGGGATGATAGAATTCATCCAGTGTAACTTGTATATGTTTAGTTTAATGACAGGTTATCTCTGGGGTTCAGCTAGTTGCTAGTTACCTTCCCCAGGAGATTGATGGGCAGGGTAGAGTCTTTAATAGTTTAAACAGTGCTCGGGAATGGGCTGATGGGAGCAGGAGGAGGCCACACGGCCCCTCGAGCCTGCTCCTCCATTCAATAAGGTCATTGCTGATCATCGACTTCAACTCCACTTTCCCGCCTGATCCCCATATCCCTCGATTCCCCTCGAGTCCAAAAATCTATCTATCTCAGCCTTGAATATACTCAACGACTGAGCCTCCACAGCCCTCTGGGGCAGAGAATTCCAAAGATTCACCACCCTTTGAGTGAAGAAATTCCTCCTCATCTCAGTCTTAAATGTCCGACCCCTTATCCTGAGATTATGCCCCCTAGTTCTAGACACTCCAGCCAGGGGAAACAACCTCTCAGCATCTACCCTGTCAATCCCCCTCAGAATCTTGTATGTTTCAATGAGATCACCTCTCATTCTTCTAAACTCCAGAAAGTATAGGCCCAGTCTACACAATAGGAATGCACAGCGCAGATATCTCAGAGGTTTGTAGGGCTGGAGGACATTACAGAGACCGGTGAGGGCCGAGTGGGACATTTCACTGTTCGAGGCGCTCCTCCAATTCTGGCCTCTTCATCATCCCGATTTTAATCGCTCCACCATTGGTGGCCGTGCCTTCACCCGCTGGGGCCCTAAGCTCTGGAATTCGCTCCCAAAACCTCTCCACCTCTCTTACCTCCCTTTCCTCCTTTAACACGCTCCTTAAAACCTACCTCGATCTGCCCAAGGGGGCAAAATTCGGCTCCTTTGCGCTTGCCGTTAGCGCCTCCGGGGGGCGCTAATGGGGTTATCGCCCGGGGGGAGGGGGGGGGCGGAAAAAGCGCCTCCCGTGAAATTCGGCGGGGCGTCACTGAGGCGCTACCTGATAGAACCGTGCCCTCGCCGGTAGCGCCCTGTGCCGCCGCGCCTCCGGCGCTGACATCATCGCCGTGCGCGGCGACCCCTTAGCGCCCCACCGCGTCCCCTTACCACCCCACGGCAGAAATTCGGCTGCGCCCCGTGAGCGGTGACAGCGCCAGCCTCGTGGGGCACGAGCCGGGCCGACCTCCACTTCCAAGGCAGTAGTTAAGGGAGGTGTGGCCGCTACCCACGCTGCCATTTTCTTTTTTTGGCCAACCTCCAGGTCGGCCCTCCATGGTGGGCTGTGGCGTGGCCCTGGTCGCCATCGCACAGCCCGGCACCGCGTCTCAGCGCTGGGCTGCTGCCATGACACCACGTCGCCCTGGTAGCCTAGTTGGGGCCATCGGAGGCCCTGCAGAGTGAGCAGTGGCCTCCCCTTTAACTGAAGGGGAGGGGCGTTGAAACGTGGCAGCGCTCCACGGAGCCTCCACAGAGCGCTGCTGATCGCGCCCCGACATCGCCTCAGTTACCACCCCACCAGGAAGTGGAGCATCTGACATTGCGCTCCACTTCCTGGGCGGGGTGGGAAGGCGAATTTCGCGCCCCTAATATCTCCTTATGTGGCTTGGTGTCAAATTTTGTTTGATAACACTTCTGTGAAGTTTTACTACATTAAAGGCGCTATATAAATGCAAATTGTTGTTGTCTGTTTAAGAACGAGGAATGACTCCCTGACCCTATCTCTCAATAGAGGAGTGGGGCAAGGTTGCATATCAACTGATCCTATTCAGTGTTTTTGTTGATGATAGCAGTGTAGTGGTTCTATTACTGTGGTAGTAATCTCTCAGTAACTGTGTTGGGAGCTTCGGCCTGGATTATGTGTCCAAGTCTCTGGAGCGGGACTTGAACCCGCAACCTCCTGACTCAGAGGCGAGAGAGCTGCCCACTGAGCCACGGCATGTAACTAAATTGAGTGAGTGATTTGATGCGGTACATTTGGGAATGGACCCAGCACTCGTCTCCCTGAGGATGGAGCTATACCAATACATGCAATAATGCACAATCTATAATGTCATTGCCCTCTGCTGATACAGAACAGGGTTATAAACACACCAGTCATGCAGTGTCGATTGGCTTGTTGCTACATACTCTTCTGTAATTACTCTATCATTTCACAGTGCAAGAGCTGCTTCATCAATGACCTTCCCTCCAACATACGGTCAGAAATGGGGATGTTCACTGATGACTGCACAGTGTTCAGCGCCATTCGCAACTCCTCAGATAATGAAGCAGTCCATGCCCACAAGCAACAAGACCTGGACGACGTTCAGGCTTGGGCTGATAAGTGGCAGGTAACATTCGCGCCACACAAGTGCCAGGCAATGACTATCTCCAACAAGCGAGAGTCTAACCACCGCCCCTTGACATTCAATGGCATTACCATCGCCGAATCCCCCACCATCAACATCCTGGGGGTCACCATTGACCAGAAACTTAACTGGACCAGCCACATAAATACTGTGGCAACAAGAGCAGGTCAGAGGCTGGGTATTCTGTGGCAAGTGTCTCACCTCCTGACTCCTCAAAGCCTTTCCACCATCTACAAGGCAAGTAAGGTGTGTGATGGAATACTCTTCACTTGCCTGGATGAGTACAGCTCCAACAACACTCAAAGAAGCTCGACACCATCCAGGACAAAGCAGACCTCTTGATTGGCACTCCATCCACCACCTTAAACATTCACTCCCTCCATCACCCACATAACGTGGCTGCAGTGTGTACCATCTACAAGATGCACTGCAGCAACTCGCCAAGGCTTCTTCGGCAGCACCTCCCAAACCCGCGACCTCTTCCACCTAGAAGGACAAGGGCAGCATGGGAACACCACCACCTCCAAGTTCCCCTCCAAGTCACACACCTTCCTGACTTGGAAGTATGTCGCCGATCCTTCATCGTCGCTGGGTCAATATCCTGGAACTCCCTCCCTAATAGCACTGTGGGAGTACCTTCACCACATGGACTGCAGCAGATCAAGAAGGCGGCTCACCACCACCTTCTCAAGGGCAATTAGGGATCGGCAATAAATGCTGGCCTTGCCAGCGATGCCCACATCCCATAAACTAATTTTTAAAAACTGTGTGCAGTGGAAATATTACTGCCAATAACTGCTCTCTGGTATATTAAAAAATGAGCAAGGTCGGTGCTGAAATGTTGGAGATCTGATGACATCAATAACTGCTTTAACTGTTTATAACTTAGCAACATGCGGCTGTGCGAGGTTGGATGAGAACCCTGCGATTCCACCTCACTGGTCCCAGTGTCTGGGACATATCACAACCCACAGTATCTTGAGCCAATTCTCTTGCTGATCCCATCAGTCCCCTTGGTTGCCCATCCCATGAGGACTTCACTGAAGGCTGTGCATTTGGTTAATGCCGCTCAGCGTATCGCTTCGTTCAGTAGCGTAGGAGATGCTGCACCAGTGGTTGGCACCAAGATCTGTTCTGTCCAGAATGTTTGGAGATTGATTGGCTGATTATAGTTTTTTTTTAATTAACAAAATTGTAGAAAACGTTCTCAAAGTGGTGGTGTTCCCATTAAATAGTCGCTTCAAATAAAGGATTCATACCAATATAGCAGGAGAATGCAATTTTTTTCTGTGAAGGATCCCTATATTCACAAATCTCCAGACTAACGAACCTTTTAGCTAACTTTCACAAATATTCAGCTTGTTCCGATGACTCGAAACCACTGCGATTCACACTCCTGCGGCCGCCATCAATTTAAACAAGTGAATCAAGCTAGTCTGGGATCAGTGCGTGGAAATTCACCCCTTTCCACCGCACTTTAGGAAGGATGTCAAGGCCTTAGAGAGGGTGCAGAAAAGATTTACAAGAATGGTTCCTGGGATGAGGGACTTCAGTTACGTGGATAGACTGGAGAAGCTGGGGTTGTTCTCCTTATAGCAGAGAAGATTGAGAGGAGATTTGATAGAGGTGTTCAAAATCATGAGGGGTCTGGACAGAGTAGATAGAGAGAAACTGTTCCCACTGGCGGAAGGGTCAAGAACCAGAGGACACAGATTTAAGGTGATTGGCAGAAGAACCAAAGGTGACCTGAGGAAAATCTTTTCTACGCAGCGAGTGGTTAGGATCTGGAATGCACTGCCTGAAAGGGTGGTGGAGGCAGACTCAATCGTGGCTTTCAAAGGGAGTTGGATAAGTACCTGAAGGGAAAAATTTGCAGGGCTACGGGGAAAGGACGGGGGGTGTGAGACTAGCTGAAGTGCTCTTGCAGAGAGCTGGCACAGGCTCGACAGGCCGAATGGCCTCCTACTGTGCTGTACCCATTCTATGATTCTATGATTCAATCCTTTGATTGGGAGTCTCTTTTGGAAACGAGCAAATCCGCACGATTTTGAAAGGCCAGGAGTGACCCGTTGGAAAACATGTGCAGTCCGGACAGCTTGTGCTGCTGACCAGGGATTGAGAAGCTTTGCTTAGACTTGTTCTGACAGAAGCGGCATGAAACGATTCCTGCCTTCTTTCACTGAGGTAACTTTAATCGCCCTCTGTGTTTCACAACAAATGTCTGCCTTCAAAACCAGCGCACAGTGATCATCCTGTACAGCACTCGCCCTGCAGTGCAGGCTCAAAGTATTTTGCACAGAGACTGTGGAGTGACGAACAATCCCCATTAACTGCTGTCTGTTGCCTTGTTCTTAATAAATATTTCAGATGGTATAGAAAGGTAACTGCCTGACAATCAAGTTGCCTTGTTAAATCTCTGTGGAGCACACACATGCCTTTTGCTGTTATGAATTATGAATTGCTTTCTGTTTCGATTTGCCCAGTGCTCCTACAGTACTGAGTTATGTTCAGATAGAAGCAACTTGGATGGGAAAGTAACCCAGAAGTGTTTTGTTAGTTGTATTCTGGTTTGCCACTGAACTTTGGAACTGATGTTGTGGATGGATAGATTCTTTGTAATTGGGCACTCGCTGCCCTGAGCCAGAGTCCTGTGGTACATGCAGTACAATATGAGCTGATGTGCTGTTAGTTAAGATGCTGGCACACTCTGTAGTTATTGAAATCTTCGCAGCTCCCTTTGCCATTGTACAGTATCGCTACCTTGGTTTGGCAAAAATCTCACTTAAGGGCAGTGAGTTTTTTCTGTCCCATTATTGCTTTGTAGTTTATCGCCAGTGACGGACTTAAATTACACGGCACTGGCACAGAATGCAACATTTTTAGTAACTCTTTGTGTCAAACATTTGACCAACTCTGGAGAGGAGTTTTGTGTTTCATTTCCTGCCATTGACTGAAGGAGGTCTGGGACATTGTGTCCTGCGTATTATTCCGCACCCGAGATAGTAAATGGGCCAGTTCCCCACAGCAGGCCAGCAAACCGATAAATCCTCCCGGGGGTTAGCGACGTGGCTGGACAGTTTCTCTTCACATTGTGCCGCTCGATGCAATCATTTCCAAACATAATGTTCTGTATTGTTACAATTCGCACCAACACTGCAGATTCTTGCTGAGTTTTTGATTTGTTGTGTAAATGCCCCAGGGTCTCCGAGTTATTGTCAGTCTGGGACTTCTTTCCCCCTAATTGAGATATTGAATATGAAGTGTGCCACAATTTGTAGCGCGGAATAAGATGGGGAATGGTGTCTCTGACTGGGACACGTTCTCTCATTGCCCCCAGGAGGGATCTGCTGGAATGTTTGAGCTCTGCTACTTTATTAAAATCATCCATTACTGTGTAGTGTTGGGATGTTTCCTGCGACTAACTCGTGGCATGTGCAAAGGTGTATGACGTTTCACTTCATGGTTCTGGTACTGAACTTACAGCACAAAGGTTCAAATTGTGAAATTGAATTCAAAACATCTGGTTATTTGTGGGAGGTCAGCTGACCGTGAAAGCTGGAGTTTTGTTGTAAAAACCCAACTGGTTGACGAATGTGCTGTGGGGAAGGAAACCTGCCGACCTTACCCTGGTCTGGCCGATATGTGACTCCAGCCCCACACGAGGTCCTCTGAAGTGACCCAGCCTGTCATTACAGGGCAGCGAGAGACGGGCCTTGCCAGTGTTGCCCACATCCCGAGGACAGACCACCACCACCTAATTAGATGGATTTGAAAGACTTGCATTCAATGTTCCGTTTAAGCTGCACTGCCGCACGGCCGCACCGCGCTCCATGGAACCCGCGCCGCCGGCTCGTCAGTGCAAAAACCGCGCATGCGTGATATTTGAATGGGCCGTGCAACCCCTTAAAGGGGCCGCGTGGGGCCAAAAATAATTACAGGGAACATTGCTTGCATTTATATAGCACCATTCACAACCTGCTATTCTTCGAAAGTGGCCATGGGAACTTTTACGTCCATCTGAGAGAGCAGACGGGTCCTCGGTTTAACGTCTCATCTGAAAGACGGATCGTTAGATGGCTAATTAGTTTCTGCGTCCTTCTGCATTTCCTCCTCCTCCTTAATCAACATCTTATGGCATTAGACAGAAACTCAAGCCCACTCTTCCAAACTGGCAGCTGAACTCTCTATGTTGAAAAGTCTTTTGAAATGTTTCTGTATTCCAGCCCTGGGCAATGATCCCAAATCTGACACCACAGGCCTCTTATACAACATATCAGACAGGAAAAGAGCCTCTGGTCCATCCAGCCCGTCCCATAACATCGTGATGCCTCAGGATACCGACACTCCCCACCCCACCCGGAGCCATGTGATCTCTCCTGGGAGAGGCAAAAAACACCGATAAAAGGGAAACAGAAAATCTACAACCGTGAACAAAGACTTGTATTTCTATAGCGCCTTTCATGACCTCAGGACGTCCCAAAGCACTTTACAGCCAATGAAGTACTTTTTGAAGTGTGGTCACTGTTGTAATGTAGGGAAACGTGGCAGACAATCTGTACACAGCAAGATCCCACAAACAGCAATGAGTTAAATGACCAGATAATCTGTTTCTTGTGATGTTAGTTGAGGGATAAATATTGGCCAGGACGCCGGGGAGAAGTCCGCTGTACACTAACTTTGGGAAGCTCTGAGAGTGGAGGCTGAACGATTGTGTTTTGTAATTTTCAGATGCTGAGAAAGACCATCTGAAGGAACAGGCCGGGCTGTTTTCGCGAGTGACCGCTGGCATCTTCGGAGTGACCAAGGGAGCTGTCGGGGCCACGGTTGGCGGCGTGGCCTGGCTGGGATCAAAGGCTACGAGGTTACCAAGATGACCGTAACCGCCGTGCCATCGCTGGGTATCGGGCTTGTCAGGGGCGGAGCCACTGCCCTGGCTGGCGGTGTAACCACAGTGGGATCCGCAGTAAAGAATAAAGTCCCTTTCACCAGGAAGAGAAAGGACAAATCAGACTAAAAACCGGCTAAAAACCGCGCGTAACAGCCATCGATTGTAAAGCTGGCCTTAAAATAAGTTGACTGGTGGAATAACCAGCGAACCTGAGACAGCAGACTGTGAGTCGCCACCAGAACATGGCTCCAGTTCCTCGCGTCCTGCCCATTTGTGTTACTTTTGGAAGATGCTGAGAAAAGAACTTGTGATAAATGCATGCTCTCAGTTTCACACTTTTGGTGATTAGAAGTGCAATCAGAAACATAAACTTTGCAAAACGAGTGGTTGGATGTTGTATCGGAGAGGGGACAGAAAGCTGGGGGCTGCTTAATGTTTGACAAATGATGACAACATTTAGGTTTATCATTCCAAAAAAAAATTGACAAGTGAATACAGGAACAGATGAGAGTTAGGCCCTCACACACTGTGGTGAGACTCCTTTCTCAAAGTGCCTGTCTTATTTTTAATAAGTTTATTAGTATGAAAATGCCACAGTTAATGTTTTTTAATTCTTGATTATTCTGTGAAACAGTCAGGTCATCTCTCTAAGAAAGGATGATTGCGTTCCCAAGAAATTTATTGTAAATCTAGATTTGAAATGTAATTGGGTCCAGTTAAAGTTGTTTGGAGGGGTTTAGATGCTGTGTGCACTGTGGATAAGCTGGGAATTGATGGATAGGATTACATGTATCATCCCATTCAATATTGCTTTGGGATCTGGGACACATACACACTCACATTTCAATATAATGGATTCAGCTCCTACAGCTACAAGCATTTTAACAGCGGTTGGTTTGTGGGGTACAAATATGAATGTTATACTGGAGTTTACAATTGAGGAGATCCTCTCTGAAACCCATTCAATGTCCTTGAGACGCAGCAAGATGAAAACTTGTCTTTCCATGTTACTGTTCAATGTGCGGCATTGCAGAAGTTTTTGCCAAAGGTTTATAATAGTTTTTACCAGGAACCCGACAACATATTCCCCAGTTGCCTTATTCAAGGATTAGTTTCCTATTTGGACAGGTTGGTACAATTAATAATGAAATCCAGAAGAACACAGTTGGTTAAAATCCAATCATTTTATGCAAATAAGTCATCGATCTCTGAAATGCGAGGTGTGATCTTCAGCGAACCGACTATTGGCTCCATAATTTCCTTTAAGAGTATTGGGAGAGATATTCCAACGGAAAGTTTCTGACCGAACTCCAGGTGCAGATCCTCACACACTGGGAGTGGGAGCACGGATCGGGGAATCGGGTGTGGACTATTCACTGGGAGTGGGAGCTCGGATCGGGGAATCGGGTGTGGACTATTCACTGGGAGTGAGAGCTCGGATCGGGGAATCGGGTGTGGACTCTTCACTGGGAGTGAGAGCTCGGATCGGGGAATCGGGTGTGGACTATTCACTGGGAGTGGGAGCTCGGATCGGGGAATCGGGTGTGGACTATTCACTGGGAGTGGGAGCTCGGATCTGGGGAATCGGGTGCCAAGGGCAGCGGCTGAATTTTCCATTGACCTCCACCACTGATCCATGGATCCGGACTCCCATTGGGAGCCTCGTCTCGTACAGTTAACTCTTCCATATCTGTAACTTGTATCAATGAATTGATTAGAATCATCCGTGTTTCGGGGATTTGAAAAGAATGACTGTATCCAGCCTGTTTATATTTTAGTAAAATGCATTGGTACTGTTGAGGTTTTCTTGTACAACTTCGATCTGAAGATTTTCACAGCAGTGCCAGATTATTTGTGTCATCCAAATTGTGGCCAAATCTGAATAAAGCCACAGTCGGCTGTTACTGTGAAACCTTGCGATCTTCTTCGACAGTCCAATCATTTTCTTTCATGAGTTGTGTTGAATTTGTGTACAGTTTTCTGGTGTTTCCACTTTGGCCTGTTCTCACCCCTCCAAGCTGGGGTAGTTGCTGTGAAATAAATCTGAATTTATTATTTTTATTCAAATTAAACTCTGAATTTGCCTGGTGTGTGTTCCTACTGTCAACATTTGGCTGAAAAGAAAGAACTGGCATTTATATAGCGCCTTTCAGAGCCTCAGGACGTCCCAAAGCACATCGCAGCCAGTGAAATGTTCTTGAAGTGCAGTCACTGTTGTAATGTAGGAAACGCGGCAGCCAATTTGCGCACAGCAAGATCCCACAAGCAGCAATATGATAACGACCAGTTAATCTGTTTTAATGATGTTGGTTGAGGGACAAATATTGGCCAAAAGCTTGGTCAAAGATGTAAGTTTTAAGGAGCGTCTTAAGAAGGATAGAGAGGTGGAGTATTCCGGAGCTTAGGCCCCAGGCAGCTGAAGGCACGGCCGCCAATGGTGGAGCGATTAAAATTGGGGATGCTCAAGAGGCCAGAATTGGAGGAGCGCAGAGATCGCGGAGAGATGTGGGGCTGGAGGAGGTTACAGTGGTAGGGTGGGGGCGAGGCCATGGAGGGATTTGAACACAAGGATGAGAATTTTAAAATCGAGACGTCGCTGGATTGAGAACCAATGTAGGTCAGCGAGCACAGCGGGTGATGGGTGAGCAGGACTTGGTGCGAGTTAGGATACGGGCAGCAGAGTTTTGGATAAGTTGAAATTTATGGAGAATGGAAGATGGGAGGCCAGCCAGGAGAGCATTCAGCCCTGTATCAATCCCATACTAATCCCACTGCCCCGCTCTCTCCCCATAGCCCTGTATCAATCCCCAAACTAATCCCACTGCCCCGCTCTCTCCCCATAGCCCTGTATCAATTCCAAACTAATCCCACTGCCCCGCTCTCCCCATAACCCTGTATCAATCCCAAACTAATCCCACTGCCCCGCTCTCTCCCCATAGCCCTGTATCAATCCCCAAACTAATCCCACTGCCCCGCTCTCTCCCCATAGCCCTGTATCAATCCCAAACTAATCCCACTGCCCCGCTCTCTCCCCATAGCCCTGTATCAATCCCCAAACTAATCCCACTGCCCAATCTCTCCCCATAGCCCTGTATCAATCCCAAACTAATCCCACTGCCCCACTCTCTCCCCATAGCCCTGTATCAATCTCCAAACTAATCACACTGCCTCGCTCTCTCCCCATAGCCCTGTATCAATCCCAAACTAATCCCACTGCCCCGCTCTCTCCCCATAGCCCTGTGTCAATCCCAAACTAATCCCACTGCCCCACTCTCTCCATAGCCCTGTATCAATCCCAAACTAATCCCACTGCCCTGCTGTCTCCCCATAGCCCTGTGTCAATCCCAAACTAATCCCACTGCCCCGCTCTCTCCCCATAGCCCTGTATCAATCCCCAAACTAATCCCACTGTCCCGCTCTCTCCCCATAGCCCTGTATCAATCCCAAACTAATCCCACTGAAGAAGATTAAACAGTTGAAAAGCCTAAAATATATGAAACAGAGTTCTGATGTGGATATATTTTCTTATCTGTTTTACGCTTCTGCCTGGCAAAAAATAAAAGTTGTCAAAAATTCTGAAGAAAGTTAATCAGAACTTTGGGTCCAAATAGCCTGTTAGCTGGTCTAACCTCTCCAGAGATGCTGTTTCACATCTTGTAGACCAGGGCAGTAGAGTACGGTGCTGAGCAAATGCTGGATTCCCCGTCCCTACAGGAGATGGGAGTGAATTATCTGGCTTGTTTTCTGACAGCAACACTCAGAATAGTCCAGGAGGCATATTTACATTCAACCTGGGGACGGCCAATAAATACCTCACTAAAACAACCTCTCCCACCATTGACAGATCGCTTCTGCCATCTCAACCTGACCTGCCATCTATTCCATCAGCATCAGTGCCCTTGAAAATATCTCACCTTGGTCCTCAGAATTCCACCAAGATCAGCCCTAACACCAGCATCACCGGGCACACCAGCAGCAACAACAACAACACCAACCTTCTCCGCAATCAACTGATGCTGCACAGGACACAGGGCATCAGTACCCGACCACATTGCTGCCCGCACCATGGCCAGATTTACTTGACGCTGTACACCCTGGATGCCACATGATGCGCCATGTTGACACCACCCCACACCAATACCATAAAGCATCCCTACAATGCCCAAGCCATTCCTTTCACACTCATCACCATTGCGGGGTTCCCTTATGTCTCACCATTCAGTACAACTCACTAAGCCACTTCCAAAGGTGCACACAAATCTGTCCAAGAACGCAAAGTGCTGAAAATAAAGATTTCAATGTTTGACAGCACATTACCAGAAACGTCACATGAACATTGGCTAAACCACCCAAGTGCCTATCCTTGTGTGTTATTAGTTTGTATGCTTGCAGTAGGATGAGGGTGAGTGTGAGGGGTGGCTAGTGAGATGGGGAAGTGATAATGTAGATAGTGAGGGATGGGTGGCGGTGCAAGGTAAGTTGGTGTGAGTGAGGATGTGCAGGAGTAGGGTAGGGAAGGCAGAGTGATGGGGATGTGATGAGTGGCACAGTAGGATGAGGTTGAGTGTGGCTTGGCAGTAACGTTTCGTGATCGACTGAGATCATTGAAAGGTTTGCGCCACTGCAGCCTGGTCCTCCTGACCACATCCCTGCTTGTGTCCTCCTGTGCAATGTGCAACCCGGCTGCATTGGTCTCCTGGGAAGGTCTCTTCCGCCCATGGGAAGGGAAGAGAACCTCCCTGCGTGCTGTGACTCCCTCAATAAGCATGTGGAGGGAGTCATGGGAGAGCCTGGGTGCAGCCGTGCACCTTTGTGCTGTGCTTGTCAGTGTTTGCAGCACCTCAATGCTGTAGAACACTGACAGCAGAACTGTCAAAATCAATTTGGCCATGACCCCTTTAAGGAAACCGGCTGATGACGCGTCATCAAGTGACGTCATCAGACCCGCTTCCTTTTAATTGGCCGTGAACCTCGCAGGGCGGGCTTAACAAGCCCAATCACGGCAAAATCACTTGGAGAGTGCGGGCTGCAGTGGGCAGTGGGCTGGGACCGCGACACCGACCCCGGTCGCCCCGGACCTGCCTCGGTCGGCGAAATCGTGGCCAATGTCACCAAACAGTCACCTCAGAGAATGAATGGGTTCAGTATTGAAGTTTTACTTACTTGTGACAAAGATTTACACTGTCTTATAATTCATAAACAAAGCGTTATACCTGAGGGAGAAGGGAACAGAGGGATATGGGGGCAGGGTGGAAAGAGGTAATTAATGTGGGAGGAGGCTCGTGTGGAGCCTAAACATTGGGTACAGTCGTGTGGTGGTTATGTTACTGGACTAATAATCCAGAGAACATGAGTTCATAATCCCACCAGGGCAGTTTGAGAATTTAATTCAGTTAAAAATATCCGGCAATAAAAAGCACCCCATCCACCACCTTAAACATTCACTCCCTCCACCACCGGTGCACCGTGGCTGCAGTGTGTACCATCTACAAGATGCACTGCAGCAACTCGCCAAGGCTTCTTCGGCAGCATCTCCCAAACCTGTGACCTCTTCCACCTAGAAGGACAAGGGCAGCAGGCGCATGGGAACACCACCACCTCCAAGTTCCCCTCCAAGTCACACACCATCCTGACTTGGAAGTATATCGCCGTTCCTTCATCGTCACTGGGTCAAAATCCTGGAACTCCCTCCCTAACAGCACTGTGGGAGCACCTTCACTAGAAGGACTGCAGCAGTTTGAGAAGACGGCTCACCACCACCTTCTCAAGGGCAATTAGGGATGGGCAATAAATGCTGGCCTTGCCAGCGACGCCCACATCCCGTGAATGAATAAAAGAAAACCCTTTCTTAATCTTAAAGACCTCTATCAGGTCACCCCTCAGCCTTCTCTTTTCTAGGGAAAAGAGCCCCAGTCTGTTCAATCTCTCCTGATAGGTATAACCTCACAGTTCTGGTAACATCCTTGTAAAATACACACTGATAACTGCGGCTGATGGACTCGAGTGCAATGGAACTACTGCTCCAGCCGTTCCATTCTATATATCAAAATCTGCGCAAATAATTTGCTTGAACAATTAGCAGCATATTTTAAAGTTTTTATGTCATTGTTCATTATTGCAAATTAAATTAACTCAATCCTTTCACAGGAACAGAAAACGCTTTGTACCTGAGAGAGAGCAGGCTATTTCCTGGAGCGTGACCAGGACAGCTGGACACTTCCTGCTTTTATTACAAAATTATTTTATTTTGAGCCATTTGAGTTTGTGCAAAAAGAAAATGGTGGAAGAAAGAGTTTGTTTGAAAAAACATTTTGTGAGATTTGATTAGTTTAATTTCTTTGGGTTTTTGATCGATAGATTTCTTTCACTCCTCCTGTCCACGTACATCTGATTTTATTGGTTATGTTTCTGCATTTTTATTGATAGATTTAGTTCACTGATCACAATTTTACATATTCCTGTGAAGGGAAGTTTTGATTTATCGCTTTTACATGCAGACTGGTTCATCCAGGGAGTAGACCTCAGCGTCCTTCCAACCCCATATCCTCTCCAACACCAAGACCGTCTATTTCCACCTCCGTAACATCGCCCGTCTCCGCCCCAGCCTCATTTCATCTGCTGCTGAAACCCTCGTCTGTGCCTTCGTTATCTCCAGACTCGACTATTCCAACACACTCCTGGCTGGCCTCCCATCTTCCACCCTCCATAAACTCCAGCTCATCCCAAACTCTGCTGCCCGTGTCCTAACTCGCACCGAGTCCTAGTCATCCATCACCCGCTGTGCTCGCTGATCTACATTGGCTCCCGGTCTGGCAACGCCTTGATTTTAAAATTCTCATCCTTGTTTTCAAATCCCTCCATGGCCTCGCCCCTTCCTATCTCTTCAAAAAGAGAGAAAAACACTCATTTTCTAACCTTGGGAAAGAATCAGAGATTTTTAAACCAGGTACCAATCTCAAGAGAAACAATCGCTCTCTGATTGACCTCAATAAGTATCTAAAAGGCATCACTCTGTAATTGGAATAAGAATGTGCCCATTGACAGCAATTGGATGTAGTGGCATTAAAGGGACACAGATGTACTTTAGCATAGGAACAGGAGGAGGCCACTCAGCCCCTTGAGCCTGCTCCACCATTCAATTAGATCATGGCTGATCTGTACCTCAACTCCATTTACTCGCCTTTGCTCCATGCCCCTTGATACCCTTACCCAACAAAAATCTCTCGATCTCAGACTTGACAGCAGAATAATACATTGTGCATTGCATAGTATAACGCTCCCTGTCCTTGTAAAACAGTGTATCAGAGTTACTATGAGCAATGTTAAACCAAGGCCCCATCTGCCTGTTCAAGTGGATGTAAAAAATCCTCTGATGCTTGTGGAAGATCAGGGCATTCTCCCAGTGCCCTGGCCAACGTTCCTCCACCAACCAACATCATCTCACTATCCATAAAGTGGCTGTCACATATTGCCGACATAATAGTAACTGCACTCTAACAATGATTTGTTGGTTTTAAAGTTCACCGAGGTGTTATATAAAGGTTCTTTCTGTACTGCCCAATGCTTCGGTTTAAGAATGTAAGAAAGAATGGGAGGAAGGGAAGTCATTTTTGCCCATCAGCCCTTTCTTCCACAGACCAGATACAATTTGCTCTATCGAGCTCAGAATGAGCTAACTGATTTCCAAATATCTGCCTTGCCTCCCCTCCCCAGATTCCCGAGTATCTGTCTAAGTTACATTCTAAATCCTTGGCCAATTCCTTCCTAGGCACAATGTTCCCATGTTCCCATTAGCAGGGACAGTTTTGCTCCGCAGTGCCTCTCACTACTTTGATAAACATCTTCGCAGGTGCTTTTGGTGAGTTGGTTGAATGTAATATAAATTGACATTTACACAGGATGGAACCTGAATACTGATTCGATTATTTCCCTTTTGAATTCTATTCCCTGTATTTGCAATACGACTAAGGAGATCAGATGGAGAATCAATCGTAGAATCATAGAATCATAGAATGGTCACAGCACAGGGAGAGGCCATTCGGCCCGTCGAGCCCATGCCGGCTCTCTGCAAGAGCACTTCAGCTAGTCCCACTCCCCCGCTCTTTCCCTGTAGGTTCAGGTACTTATCCAATTCCCTTTTGAAAGCCACGGTTGACTCTGCCTCCACCAGCCTTTCAGGCAGTGCATTCCAGATCATAACCACTTGCTGCATAAAAAAGTTTTTCCTCATATCGCTTTTGGTTCTTCTGTCAATCACCTTAAATCTGTGTCCTCTGGTTCTCGACCCTTCCACCAATGGGAACAGTTTCTCTCTATCTACTCTGTCTCGACCCTCCTGATTTTGAACACCTCTATCAAATCTCCTCTCAACCTTCTCTGCTCGAAGGAGAACAACCCCAGCTTCTCCAGTCTATCCACGTAACTGAAGTCCCTCATCCCTGGAATCATTTTCGTAAATCTTTTCTGCACCCTCTCTAAGGCCTTCACATCTTTCCTAAAGTGTAGTGCCCAGAATTGGACACAATACGCCAGTTGAGGCCAAACCAGTGTTTTACAAAGGTTCATCATAACTTCCTTGCTTTTGTACTCAATGGGGGAAAAATTCGGTTGGTTCGCGCCTCCCGTTAGCGCCTTAAGAGGGCGCAAAGCAACTAGCGCCCGGGCACGGCGATGTCTGCGCCGCTCGCGAAATTGACCAGACATTTTGTGGCAGCGCTAAACAATATCGCCCCGCTCTCCCTGCGCCCGCAGATCTTGACGTCAGTCGAGCGTGCAACGCCCTTGTGGTGCCCCTGACCAGATATTGAGTGGCGCCCCCCTCCTTTCCGCCTGGCACAAGCAACGACAGGTAGACTGGAACGTTTCCCAGTCGGTGTGGGGCTGGGGGGACGTTATTTAAAGGTGGCCTCTTCCTGGCTTTTTCTGTGGTAGACATTTTTGCACCACTCATTCTGACAGAGAGAGAGATTCTGAGAGAGAGAAGGAGAGACTTCTGCAGAGAGTCAACGCTGTGTGAAGTAGTTTTGGCTACTGAGCATCACTTTGCAGGTACTTTTGGATTTGACCTTCATTACTTTGATTACCAAGAGACTCTGGGGGCTGCACTGATTCAGGGCGTCGTCCTACCCCTGCAGATTCGGATGCAACATAGACGCAGAGAGAGAATGGCAATCATGGCCAGACGGAGGAGGGCCAACAGGCCTCTGTACAGGAGACCTTACCCTCCCAGGGTATTTTGCCAACAATTCTCCTACATTAATATGTCTGAGGAGCAGTGTTTGTGCAGGCTGCACTTCAGCAAGGAGGTAGTCACTGAGCTCTGCCATCTGCTGCAACCAGATCTGCAGCCTCAACTGAGGACCAGGATGTCTCTGTCGGTGGCAGTGAAGATCACAGTGGCTCTGAACTTTTATGCCACCGGCTCCTTTCAAGCAGCTACTGGGGACATCGCCAATATCTCCCAGTTCGCGGTCCATTGCTGCATCCGTCAGGTCACAAATGCCCTCTATAAAAGGAGACGCCAGTGCATCTCTTTCCCGATGACCCGGGCCAAACAGCATGAACGCGCATTGGGCTTTGCGAGGATAGCGGGCTTCCCCATGGTGCAGGGCGCCATTGACTGCACGCATGTGGCATTGCGGGCACTGCATGAGAATGCAGAGGTTTTCCGCAACCGCAAGGGGTTCCATTCCTTAAACGTCGAGTTGGTCTGTGACCACAGACAGCTGATACTCGCTGTCAATGCCCGCTATCCTGGCAGCTGCCACGATGCATTCATCCTGCGCCAGACTGCTGTGCCAGAACTTTTCCAGGCACCGCATCAACCAAGTGGTTGGCTCCATGGGGACAAGGGTTATCCACTGTGCACCTGGTTGATGACACCGCTCCGTAACCCCAACACCCCTGCTGAGCTGTGGTACAATGAGAGCCATCTCGCCACCAGGAACATCATTGAGCACACAATCAGCGTGCTCAAGCAACGGTTCCGCTGTCTGGACCACTCAGGAGGAGTCCTGCAGTACTCGCCTGAGCAAGTCTCCCTCTTCATAGTTGTGTGCTGCATGCTGCATAACCTGGCAATCCTCAGGACCCAGCCAATGCCACCAGGCCTTGGAGCACCACCGGAGGAGGAGGAGGAAGAGGAGGAGGATGATCATCAGCAGCACCAAGGCGGGAGGGAGGCCCACAATGTTGAAACTGGAAGGGCCATCCGTCAACGGCTGATAGCAAGCCGCTTCTAGGCCCCTGCTGAGGAAATGGCTTCTACCATTGAGAGCAACATGAATGAAACCAACCCGCAACCCCTAAGCCGGCCAAGGCAGCAATGATTCCAAAGGCCAAACATATACATTTTGAATACAAAAACTTATTTATTTTACAAACTCTGTGTGTGTCATTTCCTCATGACAAACTAATAGAAACAAACACAAAAAATCATTCATTAACATAACTAGTTCTCACAACCTGGAGATAATGCGGGTTAGGTTGATTTGGCTATGATAAATTGACCCTTAGTGTTAGGGGGGGATTAAATATGTGGGGTTACGGGGATAGGATGGGATATGTTAGGGGGAATTAAATACGTGGGGTTACAGGGATAGCGTGGGATATGTGTCGGTGCAGGCTCGATGGGGATTCTATGTGAGAGAGCAGGGACAGGGTACTGGATTTGGATGATCAGCTATGATCGTATTGAATGGTGGAGCAGGCTCGACGGGCCGAATGGCCTACTCCTGCTCCTAGTTTCTATGTTTCTATGTTTCTATGTTTTAAAACACTAGACAAAAGTTTGAACGCGAACCTCGACCTTTAATAAAAAAATTCCCAACATTTTGTCACACCTCCTACTTTTTGCCCTTCGAGGGTGATCTCCTTCCCTTGCGCACTTCCCCCCTTCCCACCCTACTGCTCCTCCATAATGGGGCCCCAGTGGCTGCAGCAAGGCTGGTGGAAGGCTGCTGATTGTCAGAACCTGAGACTACAGATGCCCTTGAAGGACGGCCTCGACCAGCTCTGGGCCTGGAGGGCCCGGCTGCAGACTGCACCAACTCTGCATGGGCGGCAGCAGTCTGGGCTACAGGCGGTGGCAAGTGCAGTGGAGAAGTGACAGCGGTGGCAGCAGGAATGCTGTCATCTTGAGAGAGGACAGCAACTCCCTGCTCGACCGACACACTAGCACTCCCACGGGGCAGCACTTCAGCATCCGGAGCAATCTGCTGGAGCACAGATTGCTGGCCTGCTGCGGCGCGGTGAGAGCCCCCGGGAAATGTGTCCGAACCATCGAGGATGGCAGCAGTCAGTGCTTGTGTGACCTCAATCTGAGTCTGCATGAGAGCAGTCTGAGATGGAATCGTGGCAGCCACTGGCTGAATTGCAGCACTAAGCTTTAGCGTGGCATCCGCCTGTGCTACAGCGAAGTGCTCGACACTCCTTGCCAGTGATTCAATGCATTCGGGCACCCACTGCACCTATGAGCTGAGTGTGCATGTGCACCGCCTGGGTGTTCATTTCAGCGATGAGCCGCTCCTCCTCTGCGTCCAGTGCAGCAGGACTCACTGGCCTACTCTCCCTCCGGGGAGAAGGCCCTCGAACTTCCCTAGCCACATCGCGTTGCTGCAGCCCGCCGGGTCTTGGAGCTTCACCCTCATCAGACCCTTCCCCCCTGCTCCCCTCCAGGGAAGGCGTGTTCCCAGTGTGGGCATGGGCTTCCTCAGGAGAGGGTGGTGCTGAGGCTCCGGCTTCCTCTTCCTCCTCGCCTGCAGCTTCACTCCCACTGGCAGCTTGAGGGCCCATCTCCTCAGCTGGTGAATCACCATCTGAAAGCAGGGAGGTACAAGAGTGGCTTTAGCGTGAGGACAGGGGGGCAGTAAGGGAGGAAGGAGTGCAGCGATTTAGTAAATTGGATTGAAAGTGTCAAAGGCTGGTGTTGTGAGGGACAAGTGGAATGAGAGAGGAGAAAAAGGTGATGACCTTACCATTGCTGTCCAGAACGGGGTCGGCCTCTCCAGGGATGACGGGACCGATCACCTGGCTTGCCACAATCCTGTGGACGCGCGCCTCAAGATCGCTGAGGGGTTGCAGCTGACGCCGCCCTTCACCCGTCCGTTGCTGCTGTCTCCTATTATGAGATAGTTTGGCCTGCAAGAAAAAGGATGGCGTCTGAGTAGATATACAGCCATGGTCTTGCCTGATGTGCCTCCCATAGTTGAATAGCCCTTAATGTAAGCAGCCATGGTCTTGCCTGATGTGCCTCCCATAGTTGAATAGCCCTTAATGTAAGCAGCCATGGTCTTGCCTGAGATGCCTCCCATAGTTGAATAGCCCTTACTGTATGCAAAGTGTGGAATGTGCGTGTGTGTTTCATGAGAGGGCCATAGGTGTTGGATGAGTGTTGGGCATTGGGGTTTTAAGACCCTCTTGCCATAGAGTGAGGTTGAGATGGAGGGATGGAGAGGTATTGAAAAAAGCCACTCACCCTGACGACCTGAGTGAGGTTGTTGAACTTTTTGCGACATTGAGTATGGGTCCTGGGCACCATGCTCCTGGAGGAGACGTGCTGAGCCACCTCCCTGCACACTCTTCTGTACTCGCGCGGCAAAGGCCTCCTGCCACTCTCAGGGAAGAGTATAGATCTTCTGCGCTCCACCGCGGCAACCAGAGCCTCCAAGGTCCGCTCGCTGAAGCGCTGAGCTCATTCTCTCACCCTCTCCATAGTGCTGGAAAATGTAGTCCCAGGTCTCTCCAGGCCGAGATTCAAGGCTCCAATGAGCAGGGTGTGGCTGGAGAGCAAGATCGACCCTCCCCTTTAAGAACTGTCCGGCGCCAGTGTGTCTGTGTTCCATCACTAACTGACATCACCTGCGCTGCGCCCGCGCTCTGAGGTAGCGCCTCGCTCCTCGGCCTTTGCGCCTTAAGACAGGTGTGCAGCGCCTGATTTAGCGCTCCAATCACCTCCAGGGGCGATAAAAGTCAAGTTTGCAGTCAGAGGCGATAATTAGCGCCAGGCGCTAAACTTTGCGCCCGGCCGATAATCGCACCCCAAACGGGGCGATACTGAATTTCTCCCCCTATGCCTCTATTTATGAAGTTGAGAGGTCGCACAACACCAGGTTATAGTCCAACAGTTTTATTTGAAATCACAAGCTTTCGGAGTTACTACTCCTTCGTCGGGTGAAGTAAAAAGATACAGAATCGCCAAAGCATATATAGATAGAGAACAATGCATGTGTACCTTACAATTGCAGACAACTAAATTAAATCATCCTGACTATCTGCCGAGGTGTGATAAAGTTAATCAGGTCAGCCAGGAAGGTACCACATCAAAGACATAGCAAGATACAACTGAGACAATGAGGTGGAGTCGCAGGGGGTCTAACGTGTCAAAAGCTGCCGTCTGTATGTAAAACGATAAGCTTTAAAATTTTTACTTTTTTACTGGGAAAATTTTTACTTTATTACTGGGAATCACATCTGTGAACAAGCCAACGACGACTCGAGTCCGGATCACGTCATGTATCGTGACATAAACCCAAGATCCCGGTTGAGACCGTCTTCATGAGTGCGGAACTTGGCTATCAGTTTCTGCTCGATGATTTTGCGTTGTCGTGTGTTCCTAAGGTTGCCTTGGAGAACGCTTACCCGCAGATCCGAGGCTGAATGTCCTTGACTGCTGAAGTGTTCCCCGACTGGGAGGTAACAATCCTGCCTGGCGATTGTTGCGCGGTGCTCGTTCATACGTTGTCTCAGTGTCTGCATGGTCTCGCCGATGTACCATGCCGCGGTGCATTCTTTCCTGCAACGTATGAGGTAGACAACGTTGGCCAAGTCACATGAGTATGTACCATGTACCTGGTGGGTAGTGTCCTCACGTGTGATGGTGGTATCTGTGTTGATGATCTGGCATGTCTTGCAGAGTTTGCCGTGGCAGGGTTGTGTGGTGTCGTGGTCGCTGTTATCCTGAAAGCTGGGTAATTTGCTGCGAACGATGGTACTTCTGAGGTTAGGCGGCTGTTTGAAGGCAAGTAGTGGAGGCGTGGGGATGGCCTTAGCGAGGTGTTTGTCGTCATCGATGACATGTTGAAGGCTGCGAAGAACATGGCGTAGTTTCTCCGCTCCAGGGACGTACTGGACGATGTAGGGTACCCTGTTGGTTGTGTCCCATGTTTGCCTTCTGAGGAGGTCTATGCGATTTTTCGCTGTGGCCCGTCGGAACTGTATTTGTATGCGATTCTGTATCTTTTTACTTCACCCGACGAAGGAGTAGTAAGCTCCGAAAGCTTGTGATTTCAAATAAAACTGTTGGACTATAACCTGGTGTTGTGCGACCTCTCAATTTTGTCCACCCCAGTCCAACACCGGCATCTCCGCATCATGACCTCTATTTATGAAGCCCAGGATCCTGTATGCTTTTTTAACCGCTTTCTCAACCTGTCCTGCCACCTTCAACGATTTGTGCACATATACCCCCAGGTCTCTCTGTTCGTGCACCCGCTTTAGAATTGTGCCCTTTAGTTTATATTGCCTCTCCTCGTTCTACCTACCAAAATGGATCACTTCACACTTACCGCGTTAAATTTCATCTGCCATGTGTCCGCCCATTTCACCAGCCTGTCTATGTCCTCTTGAAGTCTATCGCTCTCCTCCTCACTGTTCACTATACTTCCAAGTTTTGTGTCATCTGCAAATTTTGAAATAGTGCCCTGTACACCCAAGTCCAAGTCATTAATATATATCAAGAAAAGAAGTGATCCTAGTACTGACCCCTGGGGAACACCACTGTATATCTTCCTCCCGTCCGAAAAACAACCGTTCAGCACTACTCTCTGTTTCCTGTCCCTTAGCCAATTTCGTATCCATGCTGCCACTGTCCCTTTTATTCCATGGGCTTCAACTTTGCTGGCAAGCCTATTATGTGGCACTTTATCAAACGCCTTTTGGAAATCCATGTATACCACATCAACCGCATTGCCCTCATCAACCCTCTCTGTTACCTCATCAAAAAATTCAATCAAGTTGGTTAAACTCAATTTGCCTTTAACAAATCCATCTCCATTCAGAAATTGGTGTCCTGGAAATTAATTGTGTTTGTTCTCAGTCATTGAACATTCATTCACAACTGTAAATCGATATTTTCACTCAACTCTTGCTTCCTCAATGCAAATAGACAAACTGGAAATCAGAAATGTCCGTTTATATTTACTTTCATTTCATTCAATTCTAATTAAATCCCGTAAGTAACGACTTACAATAAACTGCATTTCTTTTAATAATGGAAATGCAGGAAACTATTTTAAATAAAGCCTGAATTAATCCCAAATTAAATAACCTCTTTGTACTAAGAGTTTTAAATGTTTGGGATAAACACCACAAAATAAATGTTGATTCAAAAAGGAAATACACAGATTCCTGGCCGAATAAGGATCAAATGTTACAGGAAGTGCCAGTGACCAAAGGGCCATCACCTGTAAATCCCAACATCTGTAAATCCCAACATCTGTAAATCCCAACATCTGTAAATCCCAACATCTGTAAATCCAATCTGAAAACAGGATTAACTGTTCCTGTCATTCTCTGACAGGTTCATTATTTCCTTTGTTACAGCCTCAACATTACTCGATTGTTTCTCCCCTCCCCCGCCACCCAAAATGACACACCTTCTTTCACACACGGGTACAGTGGTGTAGCAGTTATGTTAATCCAATCCAGAGAACAGGAGTTCAAATTCTACCAGGGCAGTTTGAGAATCTTGAACTGGTGTCAGTAAAAGTGAGCATGAAGCTGTCGGATATTCATAAAAAACCCAGCTGGTTCACTGATGTCCTTTAGGGAAGGAAACCTGCCGTCCTTACCCGGGCTGGGCCGATACGTGTCTCCAGACCCACAGCAGCGTGGTCGACTCTTACCTGCCCTCTGGTGGCCGTAGGGATGGGCAATAAATGCCGGCCTTGTCAGCAATGCCCACATCCCGCGAATGAATAACAAAGACACCGTGCCACTGAAGGCTTGACTCACGTTTCCCTACATTACAACAGTGACTACGCTTCAAATGTACTTCCTTGGCTGTAAAGTGCTTTGGGACATCCTGAGGTCGTGAAAGACGCGATATAAATACAATCACAGAATCATAGAATGGTTACAGCACAGAAAGAGGCCATTCGGCCTGTCGAGCCCGTGCTGGCTCTCTGCAGAGCACTTCAGCTAGTCCCAGTCCCCCGCCCTTTCCCCATAGCCCTGCAAATCTTTTTCCTTCAGGTACTTATCCAACTCCCTTTTGGAAGCCGTGATTGAATCTGCCTCCACAAGTCTTTCATGTTTTTCTTATCCTGTGATTAAGATGCTCCCGAGGGAGCCTCTAACATTATGGGTTAGTCAGTCGTTCTCATACCTTAGTGACGTCATCAGACCTGCTCCTCCCTGGCGGCAGAGGTGGGTGAGTGGGTGGGCACAGCACCTCGAGCACAGACTGATCGACGTGGCATCTCTCTGCTGGTCCTCCTCTTCTTCCAAACACCTCAGGCAGGGGGATTCCCATTGGAGGGAGGGGGGGGGGGGTGGGGGGCAAAAAAAATCACAACAATTGGCTCAAAAACCTCATGAAACCAGCAGAAGAAAGAAAGAAAAGAAGAATAGTTAGTAAATGTCGGGAGTACACATAGCGCAATATTTCCATGACCCTCACCATGCCAACCATTGCCTAGCAACCGAGCACGCTGGAGTCACATGGGGATTCCGACATGCTGGACTGCTCCCAGCCCAGAAATAAACATTTAAATAAGGCTCCTTAAAAGAACCTGTTGATGATATTATTACACATTCCACCAGAGCCACCAAATAACAATCAGGAGCAGGAACGCTGGCTAACTTTTCTCCTCCCGAACACAGGGTCCAAGAGGTTACAGGATAAGAATCCTCTTATCTTGTCAGGTATTGCAGTATGGACATGCCTCTGTAAAAATGGCATCAGCTGTGGCTCAGTGACAGCACTCTCGCCTCTGAGTCAGAAGGTGGTGGGTTCAAGTCCCACTCCAGAGACTTGAGTACATAATCCAGGCCGACACTCCCAGTGCAGTACTGAGGGAGCGCCGCACTGTCGGAGGGGCAGTACTGAGGGAGCGCTGCACTGTCGGAGGGGCAGTACTGAGGGAGCGCTGCACTGTCGGAGGGGCAGTACTGAGGGAGCGCCGCACTGTCGAAGGGGCAGTACTGAGGGAGCGCCGCACTGTCGGAGGGGCAGTACTGAGGGAGCGCCGCACTGTCGGAGGGGCAGTACTGAGGGAGCGCCGCACTGTCGGAGGGGCAGTACTGAGGGAGCGCCGCACTGTCGGAGGGGCAGTACTGAGGGAGCGCCGCACTGTCGGAGGGTCAGTACTGAGGGAGCGCTGTCGGAGGGGCAGTACTGAAGGAGCACCGCACTGTCGGAGGGGCAGTACTGAGGGAGCGCCGCACTGTCGGAGGGTCAGTACTGAGGGAGCGCCGCACTGTCGGAGGGGCAGTACTGAGGGAGCGCCGCACTGTCGGAGGGTCAGTACTGAGGGAGCGCCGCACTGTCGGAGGGGCAGTGCTGAGGGAGCGCCGCACTGTCGGAGGGGCAGTACTGAGGGAGCGCCGCACTGTCGGAGGGTCAGTACTGAGGGAGCGCCGCACTGTCGGAGGGGCAGTACTGAGGGAGCGCCGCACTGTCGGAGGGGCAGTACTGAGGGAGCGCCGCACTGTCGGAGGGGCAGTACTGAGGGAGCGCCGCACTGTCGGAGGGGCAGTACTGAGGGAGTGCTGCACTGTCGGAGGGGCAGTACTGAGGGAGCGCCGCACTGTCGGAGGGGCAGTACTGAGGGAGCACTGCACTGTCAGAGGGGCAGTAGTGAGAGAGCGCCGCACTGTGGGAGGTGCCGTCTTTCAAATGAGACATTAAACCGAGGCCCCATCTGCCCTCCCAGGTGGACGTAAAAGATCCCATTGGAAGAAAAGCAGAGAATTCTCTTGGCTTCCTGGTTAACATTCCTCAACCAACATCACTAAAACAGATGATCTGGTCATTTATCTCATTGCTGTTTGTGGGATCTTGCTGTGCACAAATTGGCTGCCGCATTTCCTATATTACAACAGTGACTGCATTTCAAAGGTACTTCATTGGCTGCAAAGTGTTTTGGGAGGTTCTGAGGTGGTGAAAGGTGCTATATTAATGGAAGTCTTTCTTTCTAAAAAGTCCTTGGCTGTCCACATTCTGAGCCATTAAACATTAATGTCCTGTTCTGTACAGTAAACAGTAACACCCTTTCCAAGCTCTCGATGTTTTGATTGAGTGTTTCGCAATTTGCCTGTTGCTGTGTTTTGATTGACCCCACGCTGTTCTATCTCTGCTCCATCATCTGTGATACTGAACGGTTCCACAAGGTGCCCTTCAGGCACATTCATATTACATTGTCATGGGTAATAAGGGAGATTGAAACACTACAGCAGAAATTTGTCCCTGATGATTTTAGAATAGACAGACTCCGTGGCAATTTGTTATATTCAGAAATCCCCGAGACACTTGCCAAATGTGATTCCAACCTTGTTAAGCTGCATAAAAACAGAAAGTGCTGCAAACACACAGCGGGTCTGACAGGGTCTGAACAGAGAAATGTCGGGTTAACCATTCGAAGGTTCTACACCTGAAATCACCAACTGTTCCCTTTACAGACGCTGGCTGTTCCAGCAACAGGAGGAGGCCACTTAGCCCCTCAAGCCTGTTCCCTCATTCAGTTAGATAATGGCTGATCTGTACCTCAACTCCATTTACCCGCCTTTGATACCCTCCACTAATAACCCGCCATTCACAACTCCTCAGATAATGAAGCAGTCCATGCCCGCATGCAACAAGACCTGGATGACGTTCAGCCTTGGGCTGATAAGTGGCAGGTAACATTCGGGCCACACAAGTGCCAGGCAATGACTATCTCCAACAAGCGAGAGTCTAACCACCGCCCTTTGACATTCAACGTCATTACCATTGCCGAATCCCCACCATCAACATCCTGGGGGGTCACCATTAACCAGAATCTTAATTGGACCAGCCACATAAATACTGTGGCTACAAGAGCAGGTCAGAGTCTGGGTATTCTGTGGCGAGTGTCTCACCTCCTGACTCCCCAATGCCTTTCCACCACCTACAAGGCACAAGTCAGGAGTGTGATGGAATACTCTCCACTTGCCTGGATGAGTGCAGCTCCAACAACACTCAAGAAGCTCGACACCATCCAGGACAAAGCAGCCCGCTTGATTGGCACCCCATCGACCACCTTAAACATTCACTCCCTCCACCACCGGCGCACCGTGGCTGCAGTGTGTACCATCTACAAGATGCACTGCAGCAACTTGCCAAGGCTTCTTTGGCAGCACCTCCCAAACCCGCGACCTCTTCCACCTAGAAGGACAAGGGCAGCAGGCGCATGGGAACACCACCACTTCCAAGTTCCCCTCCAAGTCACACACTATCCTGACTTAGAAGTATATCGCCGTTCCTTCATCGTCGCTGGGTCAAAATCCTGGAACTCCCTCCCTAACAGCACTGTGGGAGCACCTTCACCACATGGACTGCAGTGGTTCAAGAAGGCAGCTCACCACCACCTTCTTGAGGGCAATTAGGGATTGGCAATAAATGCTGGCCTTGCCAGCAACGCAAACATCCCATAAATGAATTTTAAAAAAATCGATCGCTGTCAGTCCTGAAAGCTTCAGTTGACCCCCAGCCTCAACAGCTTTTTGGGGGAGAGAGTTCCAGATTTCCACTACCCTGTGTGTGAAGAAGTGCTTCCTGACATCACCCCTGAACGGCCTGGCTCTAATTTTAAGATTGTGCCCCCTTTGTTCTGGACTCCCCCCGCCAGAGGAAATAGTTTCTCCCTAGCTACCCTATCGAATCCCTTTATCATTTTATCGATTAAATATGCGCTCAAACCTCTGCTGGGGTTTTCCAGCTTTTTGTTTAGGGCTCAGTTAAGCTGGCATTTATTGCCCACCCTAGTTGCCCCTCAGCTGGTGGTGGGCCGCCTTCTTGATACAACCAATTGTCTTGCTGGGTCACTTCAGAGTCAACCATGCTGGTGTGGGACTGGAGTCACATATAGGCCCAGACCGGGTAAGGACGGCAGGTTTCCTTCCCTAAAGGACATTCGTGAACCTGTTGGGTTTTTACGACAATCCAACAGCTTCATGGTCACTCTTACTGACAAAAGCTTTTTATTTCCAGATTTTTTAAAAACGGAATTGAAATTCTCAAACCGTCCTAGTGGGATTTGAACTCACGTTTCCTGGATAACTCATCCAGAAAAAAAAGAAATTGCATTTATATAGCACCTTTCACAACCTCAGGTCATCCCAAAGCGCTTCACAGCCAATGAAGTATTTTTGATGTTTAGTCACTGTTGTAATGTAGGAAACGCAGCAGCCAATTTGCGCACAGCAAGCTCCCACAAACAGCAATTAAATAATAACCAGATCATCTGTTTTAGTGATGTTGGTTGAGGGATAAATATTGGCCAGGACACTGGGGGGACTCCTCTGCTCTTCTTCGAATAGTGGCCATGGGGTGGTTTAGATCCACCTGAGAGGGCAGACGGGGCCTTGGTTTAGAGTCTAATCTGAAAGACGGCACCTCCGACAGTGCAGCACTCCCTCAGTACTGCCCCTCCGACAGTGCGGCGCTTCCTCAGTACTGCCCCTCCGACAGTGCAGCACTCCCTCAGTACTGCCAAGGACAAAAACAAGGACATATAAGGTAGCCAAACTTAGTGGGAGGATAGAAGATTGGGAAGACTTCAAAAGACAGCAAAAAAGTAACTAAAGGATTGATTAAGAAAGGGAAGATAGATTATGAAAATAAATTAGCAAAAAATATAAAAACAGATAGCAAGAGTTTCTATAGTTATATAAAAAGAAAAAGGGTGGCTAAGGCAAACGTAGGTCCCTTAGAGGATGAGACCGGGAAATTAATGGTGGGAAACATGGAGATGGCAAAAATGCTGAACAAATATTTTGTTTCAGTCTTTACGGTAGAGGACACTAAGAATATCCCAACACTGGACAAACAGGGGGCTGTAGGGGGGGGGAGGAGCTAAGTATGATTAAAATCACTAAGGAATTGGTACTCAGTAAAATAATGGGACTCAAGGCAGATAAATCCCCTGGACCTGATGGCTTACAGCCTAGGGTCTTGAGGGAAGTGGCAGTAGGGATTGTGGATGCTTTGTTAATAATTTTCCAAAATTCCCTGGACTCAGCAAAGGTCCCGGCAGATTGGAAAACTGCTAATGTAACACCCTTATTTAAAAAGGGTAGTAGGCAGAAGGCTGGAAATTATAGACCAGTTAGCCTAACATCTGTGGTGGGTAAAATTTTGGAGTCTATTATTAAGGAGACAGTAACGGAACATTTAGATAAACATAATTTAATAGGACAAAGTCAGCATGGCTTTATGAAGGGGAAGTCATGTCTGACAAATTTGCTTGAGTTCTTTGAGGACATAACATACAAGGTGGATAAAGGGGAACCAGTGGACATAGTGTATTTAGACTTCCAGAAGGCATTCGACAAGGTGCCACATAAAAGATTATTGCTCAAGATAAAAAGTCACTGGATTGGGGGGAATATTCTGGCATGGATGAAGGATTGGTTATCTAACAGGAAGCAGAGAGTTGGGATAAATGGTTCATTCTCGGACTGGCAACCAGTAGCCAGTGGTGTTCCGCAGGGGTCGGTGCTGGGTCCCCAACTCTTTACAATCTATATTAACGATTTGGAGGAGGGGACCGAGTGTAACATATCAAAGTTTGCAGATGATACAAAGATGGGAGGGAAAGTAGAAAGTGAGGAGGACATAAAAAACCTACAAGGGGATTTAGACAGGCTGGGTGAGTGGGCGGAGATTTGGCAGATGCAATACAATATTGGAAAATGTGAGGTTATGCACTTGGCAGGAAAAATCAGAGAGCAAGTTATTATCTTAATGGCGAGAAACTGGAAAGTACTGCAGTACAAAGGGATCTGAGGGTCCTAGTGCAAGAAAATCAAAAAGTTAGTATGCAGGTGCAGCAGGTGATCAAGAAGGCCAACGGAATGTTGGCTTTTATTGCTAGGGGGATAGATTGTAAAAACAGGGAGGTATTGCTGCAGTTATATAAGGTATTGGTGAGACCGCACCTGGAATACTGCATACAGTTTTGGTGTCCATTCTTAAGAAAAGACATACTTGCTCTCAAGGCAGTACAAAGAAGGTTCACTCGGTTAATCCCGGGGATGAGGGGGTGGACATATGAGGAGAGGTTGAGTAGATTGGGACTCTACTCATTGGAGTTCAGAAGAATGAGAGGCGATCTTATTGAAACATATAAGATTGTGAAGGGGCTTGATCGGGTGGATGCGGTAAGGATGTTCCCAAGGATGGGTGAAACTAGAACTAGGGGGCATAATCTTAGAATAAGGGGCTGCTCTTTCAAAACTGAGATGAGGAGAAACTTCTTCACTCAGAGGGTAGTGGGTCTGTGGAATTTGCTGCCCCAGGAAGCTGTGGAAGCTACATCATTAAATAAATTTAAAACAGAAATAGACAGTTTCCTAGAAGTAAAGGGAATTAGGGGTTACGAGGAGCGGGCAGGAAATTGGACATGAGGCTGAGTTCGGATTGGTCAAGGCCCTGTGGGTGGCGGAGCGGGCCCAGGGGCTGAGTGGCCGGGTCCTGCTCCTACTTCTTGTGTTCTTTAGATTTGAGGTTAGGATCAGATCAGCCATGATCTTATTGAATGGCAGAGCAGGCTCGAGGGGCCGATTGGCCTACTCCTGCTCCTATTTCTTATGTTCTTATGTTCTTACTGCCCCTCCGACAATGCAGCGCTCCCTCAGTACTGACCCTCCGACAGTGCGGTGCTCCTTCAGTACTGCCCCTCCGACAGTGCAGCAATCGCTCAGTACTGCCCCTCCGACAGTGCAGCAGTCCCTCAGTACTGCCCCTCCAACAGTGCAGCGTTTCCTCAGTACTGCCCCACCAACAGTGCAGCACTCCCTCAGTACTGCCCCACCGACAGTGCAGCGCTCCCTCAGTACTGCCCCTCCGAAAGTGCAGTGCTTCCTCAGTACTGCCCCTGTGACAGTGCGGCGCTCCCTCAGTACTGCCCCTCCAACATTGCAGCGCTCCCTCAGTACTGCCCCTCCGACAGTGCGGCGCTCCCTCAGTACTGCCCCTCCGACAGTGCAGCGCTCCCTCAGTACTGCCCCTCCGAAAGTGCAGTGCTCCCTCAGTACTGCCCCTCCGACATTGCAGCACTCCTTCAGTACTGCCCCTCCGACAGTGCGGCACTCCCTCAGTACTGCCCCTCCGACAGTGCAGCACTCCCTCAGTACTGCCCCTCCGACAGTGCAGCACTCCCTCAGTACTGCCCCTCCGACAGTGCGGCGCTCCCTCAGTACTGACCCTCCGACAGTGTGGCGCTCCCTCAGTACTGCCCCTCCGACAGTGCGGCACTCCCTCAGTACTGCCCCTCCGACAGTGCAGTGCTCCCTCAGTACTGCCCGTCCGACAGTGCAGCGCTCCCTCAGTACTGCCCGTCCGACAGTGCAGCGCTCCCTCAGTACTGCCCCTCCGACAGTGCGGCGCTCCCTCAGTACTGCCCCTCCGACAGTGCAGCGCTCCCTCAGTACTGCCCCTCCGACAGTGCAGCGCTCCCTCAGTACTGCCCGTCCGACAGTGCAGCGCTCCCTCAGTACTGACCCTCCGACAGTGCAGCGCTCCCTCAGTACTGCCCCTTCCGACAGTGCGGCACTCCCTCAGTACTGCCCCTCCCACAGTGCAGCGCTCCCTCAGTACTGCCCCTTCCGACAGTGCGGCACTCCCTCAGTACTACCCCTCCGACAGTGCAGTGCTCCCTCAGTACTGCCCGTCCGACAGTGCAGCGCTCCCTCAGTACTGCCCCTCCGACAGTGCAGCGCTCCCTCAGTACTGCCCCTCCGACAGTGCAGCGCTCCCTCAGTACTGCCCCTCCGACAGTGCAGCGCTCCCTCAGTACTGCCCCTCCGACAGTGCAGCACTCCCTCAGTACTGCCCGTCCGACAGTGCAGCGCTCCCTCAGTACTGACCCTCCGACAGTGCAGCGCTCCCTCAGTACTGCCCCTTCCGACAGTGCGGCACTCCCTCAGTACTGCCCCTCCCACAGTGCAGCGCTCCCTCAGTACTGCCCCTTCCGACAGTGCGGCACTCCCTCAGTACTGACCCTCCGACAGTGCGGCGCTCCCTCAGTACTGACCCTCTGACAGCTGGAGTCCTGAGTCTACCCGTCAGGTGAACTTTTTTGACAGGTATGAATAAGTTTCTGGGCGATTCAGCTGGTTGTTGAGGGGTGCCTGACTGCGGAGAATTCAATGTCCCAGACATCGGAGCCTCTACCTGCAGAAGGCAACGAACAGTCTGGAAGGGAGAAAATGAAAAATTAAAGCAGATTAAATTGAGTTTAATGTTTTTGGTAGCAGCACTGATAACAATGTGTTTTGAAATGACTTTAGGCTTTTTAATGGAAAAAGGAATGGGCAGTTTTGAAACAAATAATATTAGGATTTGCTTCTAATAAGAAAGACTTTCATCGCTGTCACTTTTAGTAGAACAAGTCTTGGTCTTAATTACAAATTGTGGCAACGAGATGATTTTTTGCATCAGGCTCAGTGAAGGAGTGGGATTAAAACAAAGCCCGTGATGATGACACCAGTTGTCTTGGGGCAGGTCGGTGAGAGTCCGACAGCGCCCCCCTCGCTGGCACCACAAACCTATTCAACATCTTGTTATTTTTCACTGTAATGAACAGTGACAGAAGTAAGTCTCTAACAATTTAGCCGATTGGATAAGAACAGGACAATCCAATCAATTCCTGTTCCTCTGCTGTTTCTTAAACCTTCCAATTTCCCAGTCATAGAATCATAGAATCGTTCAGCACAGCCGGCTCTGTGAAGGAGCTCTCCAATTAGTCCCACTCCCCTGCACTTTCCCCATAGCTCTGCAAATTGTTTCCCTTCAAGTATTTATCCAATTCCCTTCTGAAAGTTACTATTGAATCTGCTTCCACCGCCCTTTCAGGCAGCACATTCCAGATCACAACAACTCGCTGTGTAAAAAAAATCCTCCTCATCTCCCCTCTGGTTCTTTTACCAATTACCTTCAATCTGTGTCCTCTGGTTACTGACCCTCCGGCCATTGGAAACAGTTTCTCCTTATTTACTCTATCAAAACCCTCCATGATTTTGAACACCTTTATCAAATCTCCCCTTAACTGTCTCTGCTCTAAGGAGAACAACCCCAGCTTCTCCAGTCTCTCCATGTAACTGAAGTCCCTCATCCTTGGTATCATTCTAGTAAGTCTTCTCTGCACCCTCTTCAAGGCCTTGACATCCTTCCTAAAGTGTGGTGCCCAGAATTGGACACAATACTCCAGCTGGGGCCGAACCAGTGATTTATAAAGGTTCATCATAACTTCCTTGCTTTTGTACTCTATGGCCATGAAATTCGATGTTGTAGCGCCGGGCGTGAAGGCCGGTTTTGTTGAAAAAATGGCGGCCGCCTCGCTTCTGCCCACTTCCGACGCGGGACACGGCAGCCGCCATTTTGGAGAGGTCAGCGGCGCTGCTGTTGCCTGCGCTCGCCTCTCCCGTGTAAATCTGTAGAATGTGACATCAATCGGTGTGCTATGCCTGAATTGGCGCAGGACTCTGATTTTGGACGTTGCCGCACTCCATACCACTCTCTCCTAACCACGCTCGGGAGAACGTGCGTGCAGCAGTTGTACAGAGACACTGACAGCTCTTCTTAAAGGGACGCACATATGGTAAGTTTCGATTTCAGCTTTTGGAGTGCCTTTTTAACATTTTATTGGAGTAGTGGCTTCGGGCAATACATGTAAAAAGTTGTTAAAGTGTGCAGGGACTGCTGCTGGGGGCTTGCAAAACTTTGGCTGTTAACGGAAGGCCTCTGAGAAGACCACTTGCTCACAGTCCTGGGGGCTCTAGCTGCAGTCCCCCTTGGGCTGGAACATCACATGCCGAAGAAGCAGAGGCAGCAAAGCAGACAAGCTGCTCGCAGAGGGAAGAGGAGGAGGCAGGAAGCGAAAGGAAGGAGGCAACCCAGACAGCCCCTTCCTGGCCGAGATATCTGAAATCAAATCATCCGTCTGCGGTACCAGTGACCACAACCCCAATTCCCCTTTCAACATTTGTCCCACACCTTCCCTTCCCTCTGTTACTGACCATCACAGCGTCCTCTTGGCCACAAAGCAAACTTTCCAATCCAACTACATCTATCTATCCAATTTGACATCAAAAAATCAACTAATCACCTGTATGCATTCCCTTTGTGACTGTCTTGTGTGTGCCTTTGCCTATCTTACTGATATCACGGAGTGCTACCCCAGTGGCTGCAGCATGTCTGGTGGAAGGCTGCTGACTTTCAGTGGGGACACTGCAGATGGCCTTGCTGGTCGACCTTGAGGAGCTGGTGGCTGGGAGTGTCAAATCGAGTGACAGTGTTTCTTCTTCTTCTTCTTCACTCTCCTCTCCCTCTTCTTGGTCAACCACTGGCTGGGCAGGCTGATTTCTTGCGTGTCTGAAATGATCAAAGCACAAGGGTAGGGTTGTGGTGAGGGGAGGGGGGAAAGCAAGAGGTGCTTACACCATGCGCAGCTTGTACATCAGAAGAGATTGTGGGATGAGGAGGAAATGGGATGTGAGGAGGATAACGTATGAGGATACCAGCATCTTGTATTCTTTCAGCCCCGCCACTGGCCAAGGGCTCAGCCACGCCCCTGCCAAGAGTGGCCAGCACCGTCTCCTCCAAGGGAGTGAGGTTAAGCTAGGAATGTGAGATGTGCTTCGTGTTTGGTAGAGAGTGTTGGTAGGTGAGTGATTGAGGAGGGGGGGTTCGTGCATTGAGCAGTCTGTGAGGCCGGTGGTACAGTTGGTAGGTGACGGCTTTTGAAGATGCATTCACTGACCTTGACCACTGGTCTGAGGTCATGAAACTTCTTTGGGCACTGGAGCCAGGTCGTGAGGGCAACACTGCTGGCAGTGACAGCCTCGGTGATCTGGTCTCTCATCCTTCTTTCCGGAGGGCCTCCTGCCCCCTGTGGGTAGAGGACCTCCCTTGAAGTGTTGACGCCCTGCACAAAGCTTGAGTGTTGTGTGTGAGACCCTGGGTGCCCCTTCCCTGGCCTGTTGAGCCATTTGTGTTAGTGCTGAAGCACTTTAAACATTTTTTATGTGCAGAAGGCACGCATTATCTGCAAACTTTGAAATTATGTCCTGTATCCCCAAGTCTAGGTCATTAATGTATATCAAACAGAGCAGTGTTCCTAATACCGACCCCTGGGGAACACCACTGCACACTTCCCTCCAGTCTGAAAACAACCGTTCACCACTACTCTCTGCTTCCTGTCCCTTAGTCAATTGTGTATCCACGCTGCCACTGTCCCGTTAATCCCATGGGCTTCAATTTTGCAAACAAGTCAGGAGAGCAGCTTCAGACAGGCAGTGGAGAAGCTGCTGCCAATTTCCATTTTAAGCCTGGATGGTAAAGAGTTCCCAAGCTGAGGTGAGAATATTGAGCTGTCTTCTGTTATTTGTGAGCGTGGAGATGATAATGAAATGTGTCTTCAGTGAGTCGGAGACAAGTGTCTCTGCCACAAAGCTCCATCAATCCTTCCCTCCAGTTTTTCAAAAGCAGCGTTCCTCCTTTAATGTAACACACACGGGTGGGGGGCAGGGTGGGGGGTGGGGGGGGGGGGGGAGATTTTCAAACTGTGCAATAGTGTTAAATGGTTGATAACCAATCGGCAGCCCCTTTTTACATGAAGTCAATGGAAATAAAGAAGGGGAGAGGTGTAAAGCGGGCTGCTGACTTGCTGTCGGCCGCGCGACACTGTCGCACAAGGTCAAAATGAGCCCCAGTGTTTTTCAGCCTGTTTGATTGTGGAGTTGTATCACAAGGCGGCTGCTACAAGTTGTCAAAGTGCAGCCTTACATCAACTTATTAGGGGTCCACCTGTCAGTTTTGATTCGTTGATGGCTCGAACTACTTTTCAACCAAATCCCATGAAAGAGTTTAGCAACGAGGAGTTTTGCACTGCAGTAAAAGCTGTTCTCCTCTGGCGCACCACAACCTGTTCATTCTCTGGCCCATTGCAAGCTCCTCACTCCTCCCTCCATTCCCAAGCGAAGGACAGGTGGTTCTGTCGGGATGGGAATTGCTGGGAAAGTTGGGATAGAGATCTGCAGTAAAGAGATAGAGCCTCAAAGAGAGAGCTATCTTGCAGTAAAATGAAGGGGCTATAAATAAAACAAGAGACCTTTCACGACCTCAGGACGTACAAAGCGCTTTACAGCCAATGAAGTACTTTTGAAGGGTAGTCACTGTCACTGTTGTAATGTTGGGAAATGCAGCAGCCAATTTATGCACAGCACATGCCTTTGTTGTAAATCCTATTTTTGCTCTAATTTCTCTATTTATCCATGGAACCTCAGCCTTTGATATACCCCTCCCTCCCCTCCCACTGTCACTCCAGATACGTTCACCCATTTCCCTGGGGTTTCATTGGTGTTACAGGGGGAGGCTCGTAGAAGCCAAGTAGAATTTCAGGGCCGTATATATTTAGTCTGTATCTTACCCATTTCATATTTAAAAACCTCCCTCTGTTTGATCTGCCATTCCTCCCCACTCAACTAATTAATCTGGGATCAATCCCCTGTCATCCCACTGAAATTAACTCACTTCCAGTCCAACACTTTCATTCTGAATTCCCCTTTTTTACTTTATCAACTTTCAATGTGACTTTAATCAGGTCTGGTCACTAGTCCCCGAGTTTTCTCCCCCCTTCAGCTCACTTACTGGTCCTACTTGGTTACCCAGAACCAGCACTCCACCCCTCCATGATACACATGCAACAAAACTGATTAAAAAGTAAAAAATAAAGACTTGCATTTCTACAGCGCCTTTCACAACCTCAGGACGTCTCAAAGCGCTTTACAGCCAATGAAGTACTTTTTGAAGTGTAGTCGCTGTTGTAATGTAGGAAATGCGGCGGCAAATTTGCGCACAGCAAGCTCCCACAAACAGCAATCTGTTTTAGTGATGTTGATTGAAGGATAAATATTGGCCCAGGACACCCGGGAGAACTCCCCTGCTCTTCTTCAAAATAGTGCCATGGGATCTTTTACGTTCAACTGAGAGAGCAGACGGGGCTTCGGTTTAATGCCTCCTCCAAGAGACAGCACCTCCGACAGTGCAGCTCTCCCTCAGTACTGCCCCTCTGACAGTGCAGCACTCCCTCAGTACTGCCCCTCCGACAGTGCAGTACTCCCTCAGTACTGCCCCTCTGACAGTGCAGCACTCCCTCAGCACTACACTGGAGTGTCAGCCTAGATTTTTGTGCTCAAGTCTCTGGAGTGGGACTTGAACCCACAACCTTCTGGTTCAGAGGAGAGATGCTACCCACTGAGCCACGGCTGGTAACTAGTTAGTTAAGAGTTAGTTATTCTGTCAGGCAGTGTGTGTAGTTATTCTACAAAGGGCTATCTCACTAGAATTATACAATCTGAACATATCTTTTACGATTTTAAGTGCTAACATTTTGGATCAATGAAATAAAATGTTTAATGACCAGGCCAGTGTAAAAATAATAGGAAAGTTCTAACTCACCAGAACACTGACTGCTGATTCCATCCGCTACAGTTTCCCTCAGGGACTGCAAAGTGCGATTGACAATTACTGATTGGAGTCAGATTCAGGCCAGTTATGATCCGTGAACTCATGTCCAATCTAAACTCAATTAAAACCGCCAGAACCCATCTTACTGAAATTCTCCAACAGCTGTGGGACAGATTGTCCCTCCAGCCCCCAGCCTGGATCTCCACCTGACAGCCAGTCAACGGAGAAAGCGGCCTATCTCTGCACTTCATTCACAAAACCAGTAATGGTCTTGCAGGAAACCCTCAATTGTAGCTCGCACTAAACATTAGTTAGTTCAAAATCTGACAGCATAAACACAGCGTTAAATCCTTCTCATTAATGGATAGCAGTTGATTCATTAGTGATCTCATCTTAATCTCTCCAAAAGTGCCATTATTCCATGTTTGACATGGATTGATGAATTATAATTGACAGCATTTTCCTTCATTATAACATTCCCTCTATAATTTCTTGACCTGATAGACTTAGAATCATTACAGCACAGAAAGAGGCCATTCAGCCCATCGTGCCTGTGCTGGTGCTTTCTCTTCAACTGAAGCTATCAAGTTCAAAAGTGAAGTGGGGTTAGAGGACGGGGGAATAATTGGACCAGGCATCAGATATAATTCAGTCCCCGTTTTAAAGTCATACATTCTGACTTTATTTTTAAATATTACTTTGATTTTATATTATTATTTGTAGTTAAATAGCAAACATCACAGCAATTTGGGAAGTGGAGAAGTGGAGTTGGTTGGAGCACAGGCTGACGAGCTGGGAGTTTCAAAACTGAGGCATGACAACACCACCACTGGTGGGAGGGTGTAGTTACAGCGTGACACATTTACATAGGAAGTTCCATTATAAATGTGGTCAGCAATTTATAATGGGGTGGGCACAGAGGTAAAATTTTTAATATATTATAGGCGGCTTTATGAAATCTCCTCTTAACCTTCTCTGCTCTAAGGAGAACAATCCCAGCTTCTCTCGTCTCTCCATCACTGAAGTTCCTCATCCCTGGTACCATTCTAATAAATCTGTTCTGCACCTTCCCCAGTGCCTTGACATCCTTCCTAAGGTGTAATGCCCAGAATTGAACACAATACTCCAGCTGGGGCCTAACCAGTGTTTTATAAAGGTTTAGCGTAACGTCCTTGTTTTTGTTCTATTAATAAAGCCAAGGATCCCGTATGCTTTTTTACACACAGCCCCAGATCTCTCTGTTCCTGCACCCCCTTTAAAATTGTACCATTTAATTTATGTCCTCTCCTCATTCTTCTACCAAACTGTATCACTTCACACTTCTCTGCGTTAAATTCCATCTACCATGTGTCTCCCTATTTCATCAGTCTGTCTCTGTCCTCCTGAAGTTACTATCCTCCTCATTGTTTACTACATTTCCGAGTTTTGGATCATCTGCAAAATTTGAAATTATGCCCTGCATACCCAAGTCCAGGTCATTAATGTATATCAAAAAGAGCAGTGGTCCCAATACCAACCCCTGGGGGACACCACTGTATCTCTCCCTCCAGTCTGAAAAACAACCGTTCACCACTACTCTCTGCTTTCTGTCCTTTAACCAATTTCATAGCCACACAGCCACTGCCCCTTTAATCCCATGGGCTTTAACTTTGCTAACAAGTCTATTATGTGGCACTTTTTCAAACACCATTTGAGAATCCATTTACACATCAACCACACGACCCTCAGCAACCCCTCCATTACTTCATCAAAGAACTCGATCAAGTTAGTCGAACATGATCTGCCTTTAACAAATCCGTGCTGACTTTCATTTATTAGCCTATACCTTTCCAAATGCCAATTAATTTTGTCCCGGACTATTGTCTCTAAAAGTTTCCCCACCAACAACGCTAGGCTCAGTGGTCTGTAGTTGCTGGGTTTTTCCCTCTCCCCTTTTTTAAACAATGTTACACCACATGTTACACCAATGTTACAGTGCCCGTACATCTCAACTCTCGAACCAAGTCCCATAAAAGCCGTTTCAAGCCCCACTCGGCTCTGTGTTTTTTAAGCACACAGAATGTATAAGAATTGTTTACCTGTGTTACTAGCGACCTAAACATCACTTGTGAGTCTATGTTATTGTCTTGCTTTTGGCAATATCTGCTCTGCCAATTTAATGGGAATTTTCGAGAGTGCTCCACGGTGCAGTTTTTATTGGCAAAGTCTTTAGAAACAATAATAACAACAGAAAACGCTGGAAAAACTCAGCAGGCGAGGCAGCATCCGTGGAGAGAGAAACAGAGTTAACGTTTCAGGTCGAAGACCTTTCGTCAGAACAATGATATTCTTACTCAGCAATGATGGATTGATATTGAGATGCTGCCTTCTGTCTTTTCTGATGATGCGCTGCTATTTGTCACTGACTGTGCATGTTTGAGGCACGTGGTCATCAGTTGTCTCCACAAGTACTGAAGTACAAAAGCAGTTTTGAAACTCTGACTTGCTGTTGAACCTCTTGGCAAAGTGCAATATTTGTTTTAATTTGAGCGCCAGGATCCTTCCTTTAAACCCTTGGAGATTCCATGGGTTTGCTTTCTATCATCAGGTGGCAGTGGGGGGTGTTGTAGATGTGACTCTGTTCAGCAGAACTGCTCGTGAATCTCGCCCCCAGGAGTCGTTTACTCATTCGCTCCTTCCCTACGATAATTACGCCCACATTTACAGATACTTCTAGTTACTGGCAGGTCAAACCAGAATGGTAAAATATCTGAATAAATTAATGTTCACTGTATCGATTCCAAAATAAAAAACAATTCTGTGCAAAATAGTCATTGATGCTTTTTGTTAAATGCAATGTTGGTAATACAATTAAATACAAGTCATAAATCATAAAGCATTCTGTTTGCTGGCGGCTGTTTCATTTCCCACCACCTTAGGATGACGGGAGCTGAGCTATGATCTGTGCGCTGAGCTATGATCTGTGCGCTGAGCTATGATCTGTGCGCTGAGCTATGATCTGTGCGCTAGGATTACAGAGAACATTCAGCACAGAAACAGGCCATTGGGCCCAACCAGTCTGTGCTGGTGTTTATGCTCCACACGAGTCTCCTCCCACTCCATCTGCCTCATCTCAGCCTTTCAGCATATCTTTCTATTCCCTTTTCTCTCATGTACTCGTCCAGTTTCCTTTTGAAAGTATCTAAGCTATTCGCCTCAACCACTTCCTGTGGTAGCGAGTTCCACATTCTCACCACTCTCTGAGTAAAGAAATTTCTCCTCATTTCCCTATTGGATTTATTAGTAACTATCTTGTATTCATGGCCCCTAGTTTTAGATTCTCCCACAAGTGGAAACATTCTCTCCACATCTACCCTGTCCAACCCATTCATAATTTTAAAGACCTCTATCAGGTCACCTCTATGTCTTCTCTTTCCTTAAGAAAAAAGCCCCAGCCTGTTCAATCTTTCCCGATAGCTGTCATCTCTCAGTTCTGGTACCATCCTTGTGAATCTTTTTTGCACTTTCTCCAGTGCTTCTGTGTCCTTTTCACAGAATACCAGAATCCCCACAGTGCAGATAGAGGTCATTTCGGCCCATCGAGCCTGCACCGACACATATCCCACCCTATCCCCGTAACCCCACGTATTTAATCCCCCTAGCACTAAGGGTCAATTTATCATAGCCAAATCAACTTAACCCGCACATCTTTGGACTGTGGGAGGAAACCGGAGCACCCGGAGGAAACCCACGCAGACACGGGGAGAATGTGCAAACTCCACACAGACAGTCACCCGAGGCCGGATTCGAATCCGGGTCCCTGGCGCTGTGAGGCAACAGTGCTAACCACTATGCCACCGTGTTGCCCCATTTTTTAAGAAATTTCCCCTCAAATCCCCTCTAAACCTTTTTATAGTATGGAGACCGGAACTGCGCACAGGACTCTCAGTGCGGCCTGACCAGGGTTCTATACAAGTTTAACATAACTTCACTACTTTTGAATTCTATTGCCCTAGAAATAAATCCCAGTGCTTTGTTAGCATTTTAAATTGCTTTGCTGACCTGTGGTGGTGCTTTTAATGATTTGTTCACCTGTATCCCTAGATCCCTTTGCTCTTCTACCCCAGTCAGTTTCTTATTTTCTAAGGTGTAGGTGATGTTACTATTTTTTCTACCAAAGTGCATCACCTCACATTTATCGATGTTAAAGTTGGTTTGCCACTTAACTCTCCAGTCTGCAAGTTTGCTAATGTCTTCTTCTATTATGTTGCATTCTTCCTCGGTGTGAGCTGTACCCCCCAGTTTGGTCTCATCTGCAAATTTTGATATTGAGTTACTTGTTCCTAAGTCCAAATCATTAATGTAAATTATGAATAACAGTGGTCCCAACACTGCTCCTTGTGGAACACCACTTTCTACCTTCCTCCAATCTGAATAACTACCCTTTACCCCTACTCTCTGCTTTCTATTTTTTTTAGCAAATTTCCCATCCATTCAGCTATTTGTCCCCTGACTCCACATGCCCCAACCTTTGTAATGAACCTACCATGTGGTACCTTATTGAAGTTCTAGAAGCAAGTATTCTATATGTATGTGGACTAGCCATGCATAACATTGTGGGAAATAAATATTGTGACTACGAGCGTCAGCTTGGCTCAGAGGTAGACCTCTCACGCCTGAGTCACTGCAGAGATGTACAACTCCCAGCAACCCATTTCAACCCAACAAATGGGCGACAACGGAGGGAAATCTCGTGGAGACCTTGTGCACCCATTTGACTGATTGATTCCATTTTCAGGCTGTTTAAATATGCAAATCGGGATCTCAGACCATTTCATAACTAGCGGTTCTTAAAGGGACCGCAGGAGGGCTCGACAAACAGATACGCTTTTCTTGTGTTTGTTTTACAGGTTTTTGTGGGGCCAGTGGAACCAGGAGTCTCTGCCGGAATATTCTCATTCCTCCCACCCCAGAGTCTCTGTCTGAGTATTCCCATCAGTCCCACTCCACCCAGAGTCCGCGTCTGATCATTGATTGACTCGGGCATTTCTCCCACAGTTTTCTTTTCCCCCAGAGACAGGGCATTTAGTTGCCTGAGCCTTTCCACTATACTTTAAGCCGAGATTTGAATGTAATCACTCGGATATATAGTGCTTTACATGATCAGCCCTCTAATCCTGCAGTGAGCAGCAGCAGGAGTAATTACCACCCAGACAGATGGCAGTGTTGGGAGCTTAGACCCTCTCAGAGTCTCTCTTAAGATCTCATGAATTTCAACCAGATAATTGGAATTTCTCTAAATGACAAATGAGAACCAGAAAAATTCCCTCCGGAAACGCTCTTACGGGCAATCTCGATTCTGGGATTTACAGAAGTATTTTTTTATTTCTGAGCTTTGGGAGGTGGTGTTAAAGAGTCCTGTATATTTGGATTTTAACATGGAGCTGCTTGAGAGACGGGGTCAATATTTCAGCTGATGAGATCCTGGCTGTTGATGAGCCCCAGAGTGATACCAATATATCATCGGTCAAGGCTTCAATGGTAGATCTCACTTGTAGTTCAGATTGATTGGAGAGTCATTGTGTGCTGAAGTTTGCCTGGCCTGGATTTTTGATACACCAGGCCCAGGATGCACATAACTAATGTTTTTATTTCACTCCTAATGAACAGACATACTTTGCGGAACGCACACTCACAACCTATTGATCCACTGGACCGCAATCAGAGTCACCTATTCTCTCTCGCCTAATGGCCCACTGCATCTTTACCTCTATCCAGGAGCCCAAGGTGCACGGATTTTCCACTGGGATTTCAGGGAGAAACTCACGTAAAACTTGTCACATTTACTAGACGAGCGTATTTTAGAGTTCCCGCTGGTCAATTCTCAATAGCCCACCACACACTAGCATGATTTGTGTGAAGGAGAGGATATAAGCTCTGCTGGTTTCTGTTAAAGGTCAAATAAAACACTGTCTACCAAACATTTATTAGATGAATATACTTGGCTTGCAATTTTAAAGATGGATAAAGTGAAGCTTAATGCTTAATTTACTGGGTGTTACAATTTGAGGAAGTAATTTCTGAACAAGAAGACAATGTTAAATTGAGTTGATCAATCCTCTCAGCAATGTCCCGGAGCACTTCACTGCCAATCAATTATAACCACTGTTAAAAGAAAAAAAGAATTGCATCTCTCCAGCGCCTTTCACCACCTCAGGACGTCCCAAAGCGCTTTACAACCAATGAAGTACTTTTTGAAGTGTAGTCACTATTGTAATGTAGGAAACGTGACAACCAATTTGCGCACAGCAAGCTCCCACCAACAGAAATGTGATAATGACCAGATCATCTGTTCTTAGTGATGTTGGTTGAGGGATAAATATTGACCAAGACACTGGGGAGAACTCCCCTGCTCTTCTTCAAAATAGTGCCATGGGATCTTTTACATCTACCTGGGGCCTCGGTTTAACGTCTCATCCATTTACAAGGATCGTTAATTGATCCCAGCCACACTGAACACTGCAACCGAGAAAATGAGCAAAAGCTCACAATCTGCTTCGAAGAAAACTGGACGCTGTCCCCCAAACACCTAACAATTCGAGAACAGCCCGAACATCTGAAAGCAAAGAGTTAGACGGGCTTTGCGACTGAAGCAGGATTCCCCGAGCGTGTCTGGACCGCTCGCTCAGCGGTGGATTCCGGGGCACGTTTCTGCCGGGTCTGCGCCCCTGGAATGATTGAAGGATTTGATGGGGTGGATCCGGAGAAACTATTTCCTCTGGCGGGGGGAGTCCAGAACAAAGGGGGCACCATTTTAAAATTAGAGCCAGGCCGTTCAGGGGTGATGTCAGGAAGCACTTCTTCACACAAAGGGTGGTGGAAATCTGGAACTCTCTCCCCCAAAAAGCTGTTGAGGCTGGGGGTCAATTGAAAATTTCAAAACTGAGATTGATAGATTATTGTTGGGTGAGGGTTTTAAGGGTTACGGAACCAAGGCGGGTAGATGGAGTTGAGGTGCAGATCAGCCATGATCTAATTGAATAAAGTAACAGGTTCTACGGGCTGAATGGCCTCCTCCTGTTCCGATGTTTCCGTTCCTGGCAGTGAAAGCGCTCCATATAATAGGGATCAGCCTGAGGGTGAAGGTGTGCCAGTGTTTCCGGCACTGTAGAGAAGGTTCCCCTTTTGTACTTCGCACTGTTGTATTTCCCAGTAGATTTTCCTGTTGCTGCCGGGGATCCGGGGATCCGGGGCTCAGTCCCATAATTGGCACAGCTGCCTGTGGGGACATCATTGGTTTGTTGGTGCCAGTGAGTTGCACGTGTAACGTACGTTTGTGTCAATCCACTGGCTCAGTGTTAGAACTGTCTGCACAAACCTCGGCACAATGAGACTAGCCTAATATATGTGACGGTAACACGCGGGTGTGCTGACTACAATCAGAACGCCGTTCCCGGCTTTCAAAGAGACGTTCACTTGGGTATCAAACAAAAGTCTCAAAATATAGGCATGCTTTGTTCGTTTGCCAGCTGCGTTAATAATTGAAGGAGGTGCTTCCCAAAGGAGGGCGAGCTCCACAGACCCCCAGTGATCAGGAGAGCTACAGAATTCTAACCAGCAGCATGTCAGTGTTCCTGCGAGATTCCCCTGTGGTCCCAGAGAGCTGACCTGTGCACACGTGGACATCTCAGCTCCCCATTACCGTTCTCGCCCATTCATGAATCACAAGGGAGATTGCTGTGTCTCAGAATCGTGCTCGTAATTGGAAAATTCCTGCCTTAGCTCATGATTTATTCAGCGTTGAGTCCAGAGATCCTCGGGTTGTGTGTCGGCTTCCTCCCACAGTTTTATCCTTTGATTGTTTTTTTGTATGTTTTTGGACATAAGTCTACGAACCCTTCACTCTGCCGATTGCATCCATCTCACTGACCTCACCATCTGCTTTCCAAAGGTCCCCAGGTTTGCAAAATTGAAATCTGCCCCCAAAAAACTGCTCTCAGTCCACCAGCAGCACCAAGAACCACCTTCTTCTTTGTGAACTTAAGCTTCCAGATTCGGATTTGTAAACAAGCTCTGTTCATAGAATCATAGGAGGCAAAATTCGGTTGCTTTGCGCCTCCCGTTAACACCCTAAGGGGGCGCTAATGGGGCGCAAAGCACCTAGCGCCTGGGGGCAGCGCCGCTAACGCCTCCCACGAAATTCAGCGGGAGGTTAGCAGCGGCGGTAGCCAGTGGCGCCCTGTGGCTCCGGCGATGACGTCATCGCCATGCACAGCGCCCTGCTCGCGCCCCGGCCGCAAACTTCGGTTGCGCCCCCAACGTACCGCCGGACGCTATGTCCGACAGGGTCGGGGCGTGTACGTGCGGCCGGGGCAGCGATATTTAAAGGGGAGATGCCGGGCGCTTATTTTTTTTGCTGGCCACCTGCCAGCACCTGCCCCCTCTGCCGTCCCCCCGCGGGGTGCGGGTCGCGATCGGGCAGCCCGACACTCCTGTTGAGTGCCGGGCTCTTTTGCTGGCACCCCGATCCCTGGTGGCCCAGCAGGGCCCCGGTACGCGCTGCGCACGGCCACTCCCCTTTAATAAGGAGAGGAAGGCCTGGGAACGGTAGTGTAGTGGTGATGTCACTGGGCTAGTAATCCAGAGGCCTGGACTAATGATTCATGCAGACCTGAGTTCAAATCCCACCATGGCAGCTGGGGAATTTAAATCAAATCTGGAATAAAAAAGCTAGTATCAGTAATGGTGACTAATCACGAAACTATTGGATTGTCATAAAAACCCATCTGGTTCAGTTTCCTTTGGGAAGGAAATCTGCCATCCTTACCTGGTCTGGCCTATATATGACTTCAGACCCACAGCAATGTGGTTGACTCTTAACTGCCCTCTGCAGTGGCCTAACAAGTCACTCAGTTGTAACTAACTGCTACAAGACATAATGGGCCAGAAATTCGATTTTCCGAGCTTCCTGCGGGTGCAAGCATCACACGCGTACTCGCCTGCCATTGTGTTTTGGGCCCACGAGAACTTCGGCTCCTGGGCCTCCTGCAGCTGCCGGCGCGCAGTGCTTGCGTGTCCCAGGGGCACAGTTAGTTCGAAGCATCCCCTGGGATCACGTGGGCCATGGAGAGCCAATCCTAGCAGGGCATTTTCATTCATAGATTTGACAGGAAGACCTGTCAAATCTATGAATTGAAATCGGCCCCAAAACCACACTTAAACTTCAAATAAATTAAAAAAAAAAACATTTTTAAAATAACTATAAGTTAAATAAATTAACTACTTTAAACAAAAATTTAAATTTTTGAAAAAATTTAAATACTTTTTAACAGTGCTAAAAATAAACTTACCTTTCTTTAAAGTATCTAAAAAAGATAAACCTGTTGAAAATTTTTTAAATTGTAATTAATTAACCACTTACCTTGTTAAAAACGTGTCTTGCGCCTCCTTTTTAAAAGTGCAGCTTCTTCCATACTTACCTTCCCGGAGAAACCTGAAAAAAAAAACGAAGTTCGCTGCGTGCGCGCAGCCTCTCCCATGCACATGGTTCACCTCTGAACCCCTCCCTTCACGAGACCGGAAGTTCCGGTTTCCCGCGCATGCGCAGTGCATGGCCTTACGGGTGAGTACACAGCGCGTACTCACCCGACAAGCGCCGAATTTCTGGGCCATTAAGAATGAAACGGGACATACCACTCGGCACCGGCACCCAGCCCAGTCCACCCTACAAAGTCCTCCTCACCAACATCTGGGGACTTGTGCCAAAATTGGGAGAGCTGTCCCACAGACTAATCAAGCAACAGCATGGCATAGTCATACTCACAGAATCATACCTTTCAGCCAATGTCCCAAACTCCTCCATCACCATCCCTGGGTATGTCCTGTCCCACTGGCAGGACAGACCCACCAGGGGTGGCGGCACAGTGGTATACAGTAGGCAGGGAGTGGCCCTGGGAGTCCTCAACGGTGACTCCGGACCCCATGAAGTCTCATGGCTTCAGGTCAAGCATGGGCAAGGAAACCTCCTGCCGATTACCACCTACTGCCCTCCCTCAGCTGATGAATCAGTACTCCTCCATGTTGAACACCACTTGGAAGAAACACTGAGAGTAGCAAGGGCACAGAATGTACTCTCGGTGGGGGACTTCAATGTCCATTACCAAGAGTGGCTCAGTAGCACCACTGCTGGCCGAGTTCTGAAGGACATAGCTGCCAGTCTGGGTCTGCGACAGGTGGTGAGGGAAAAACCTACTTGACCTGGTCCTCACCAAACTACCTGTCGCAGATGCATCTGTCCATGGCAGCATTGGTAGCAGTGACCACCGCACAGTCATTGTGGAGACGAAGTCCTGTCACACTGAGGACACCCTCCATCGTGTTGTGTGGCACTACCACTGTGATAGATTCAGAACAGATCTAGCAGTTCAAAACTGGGTATCGATGAGGTGCTGTGGGCCATCAGCAACAGCAGAATTGTATTCCATCACAATCTGTAACCTCATGGCCCGGCATATCCCTCACTCTACCATCAAGCCAGGGAACCAACCCTGGTTCAATAAGGAGTGTAGGAGCAGCACCAAGCGTACCTACAAATGAGGTGCCAACCTTGAGAAGCTGCAACACAGGACTACATGCATGCTAAATAAGTAGAAGCAGCATGCTATAGACAGGGCTAAGCAATCCCACAATCAACGGATCAGATCAAAGCTCTGATGTCCTGCCACATCCAGTCGTGAATGGTGGTGGACCATTAAACAACTAACGGGAGGAGGAGGCTCCATGAATATCCCCATCCTCAATGATGGTGGAGACCAGCACGTGAATGCAAAAGACAAGGCTGAAGCATTTGCAACCATCTTCAGCCAGAAGTGCCGAGTGGATGATCCATATCGGCCTACTCCTGAGGTCCCCACCATCACAGGAGCCAGTCTTCAGCCAAATCGATTCATTCCACGTGATATCAAGAAACGGCTGAGCGCACTGAATACAGCAAAGGCTATGGGCCCCGACAACATCCCGGCTATCGTGCTGAAGACTTGTGCTCCAGAACTAGTCGCGCCTCTAGCCAAGCTGTTCCAGTACAGCTACAACACTGGCATCTATCTGACAATGTGGAAAACTGCTCCAGGTATATCCTGTCCACAAAAAGCAGGACAAATCCAACCCGGCCAATTACCGCCCCATCAGTCTACTCTCAATCATCAGCAAAGTGATGGAAGATGTCATCGACAGTGCTATCAAGCGACACCTGCTCACTGATGCCCAGTTTGGGTTCCGCCAAGACCACTCGGCTCCCGACCTCATTACAGCCTTGGTCCAAACATGGACAAAAGAGCTGAATTCCAGAGGTGAGGTGAGAGTGACTGCCCTTGACATCAAGGCAGCATTTGACCGAGTGTGGCATCAAGGAGCCCTAGTAAAACTGAAGTCAATGGGGGGTGGGGGAAACACTCCACTGGCTGGAGTCATACCTAGCACAAAGGAAGATGGTTGTGTTGGTTGAAGGTCAATCATCACAGACCCAGGACATCGCTGCAGGAGTTCCTCAGGGCAGTGTCCTAGGCCCAACTATCTTTAGCTGCTTCATCAATGACCTTCCCTCCAACATAAGGTCAGAAATGGGGATGTTCACTGATGACTGCACAGTGTTCAGTGCCATTCACAACTCCTCAGATAATGAAGCAGTCCATGCCCGCATGCAGCAAGACCTGGACGACGTCTAGGCTTGGGCTGATAAGTGGCAGGTAACATTCGCGCCACAGAAGTGTTAGGCAATGACTATCTCCAACAAACGAGAGTCTAACCACCTCCCCTTGACATTCAACGGCATTACCATCACCGAATCCCCCACGATCAACATCCTGGGGGTCACCATTGACCAGAAACTTAACTGGACCAACCACATAAATACTGTGGCAACAACAGCAGGTCGGAGGCTAGGTATTCTGCAGCGACTGTCTCACCTCCTGACTCCCCAAAGCCTTTCCACCATCTACAAGGCACAAGTAAGGAGATGGGGAATACTCTCCACTTGCCTGGATGAGTGCAGTTCCAACAACACTCAAGAAACTCAACACCATCCAGGACAAAGCAGCCCACTTGATTGCCACCCCATCCACCAGCTTAAACATTCACTCCCTCCACCACCGGCGTACCGTGGCTGCAGTGTGTACCATCTGCAAGATGCACTGCAGCAACTTGCCAAGGCTTCTTCCGCAGCACCTCCCAAACCCGCGACCTCTTCCACCTAGAAGGACAAGGGCAGCAGGCGCATGGGAACACCACCACCTCCAAGCTCCCCTCCAAGTCACACACCATCCTGACTTAGAAGTATATCGCCGTTCCTTCATCGTCGCTGGGTCAAAATCCTGGAACTCCCTCCCTAACAGCACTATGGGAGTACCTTCACCACACGGACTGCAGCGGTTCAAGAAGGCGGTTCACCACCACCTTCTCAAGGGGCAATTAGGGATGGGCAATAAATGCTGATTCCACCACCCTTTCAGGCAGTGCATTCATTTCCTCATTTCCCCTTTAGTTCTTTAGCCAATTAATTTAAATCTATGACCTCTGGTTACCGACCCACTTGCCAGAGGAAATCGTTTCTCCCTACTTGCTCTATCAAAACCCCATATAATTTTGAACACCTCTATTAGGTCTTCCCTAACCGTCTCTGCTCTAAGGAGAACACCAACTGTATTGTGGCCGTGTTACTGGGTCGTCATTTACAGAGTGGCCACGGCCTCAGGTGGAGCTTGTTGGACTTGGAATGTACTTTACTGAACCTCATTTCTGATGTCGCCTTACTTCAACACACACAGTGAATTACCAAGTTCCAGTATGAATACACGATACTGCTAAATGTTCCTTACAGCACACTCCATCTTATGATTCAAGAGAGTTTTCTGACCAGCTAAACTTTGGGCCGAAAATTGATCCCGGTGACGCGAGAGTACGCACTGCGTACTCTCGCGTATTCCCACTCCAATTGCCGGTTTTCTGCATGCCCTGCGCATGCGCTGAAAACCGGCAATTGCTCTTCTGAAAAGGGGGCAGGTCCTGGGTGCATCGCGTGCGCGCTACAGGCTGCGTGCACGCTGTGCACTTCATGCTTTGGACGCGCAGGTAAGTACGGAAGATTTTGGAAATGTAAAAAGGAGGAGTAAGACCCACTTTTAAGAAGGTAAGTAGTGAATTAAGTATTTTTTTGAATTTTTTTTAACAGGTATATCTTTTTTAGAGACTTTCAAGACAGGTAAGTTTATTTTTATAACTTTTTAAAAGATTTAAATTTTTTCAAAAATTTAATTTTTTATTTAAAATGGTTAATTTAATTAACTATACTTATTTTATTAATGTGATGGTTTTTTTTTTAATTTAATTGAGGTTTAGCTGTTATTTTGGGGGGGGTGTAAGATTCATAGATTTCACAGCCGTGCTATGAAACTTATGAATGGAAGATGGTGTGCTGCCATTGGCTCTAACTGAGTCACGTGATCCCACAGCTCGCACAAATTCACTACGCCGCTGGGATACGCAAGCACTGCCCAGCTGATCTCTAGAACATCAAGTTCGTGCGAGCTGGATCTGAAAAAGCACAAGCGAGGTGAGAGATCGCGGGAAAGCCTTACCCCTGCGGGAACAGAGCGAGATCAATTTCTGGGCCAATTATCCAACAACTTTAGAGTAAATAGTTCTGATGAAAGGTCATCGGCCTGAAACGTTAACTCTGTTTCTCTCTCCACAGATGCTGCCTGACCTGCTGAGTGTTTCCAGCATTTTCTGTTTTTATTTCTGATTTCCAGCATCCACAGTATTTTGCTTTTGGTTTGGAGTAAATAGCTCACAATGATGGCTGTTCTAGTGTCATGGCCTCACCCACAGAGAAAGACAGTCGAGATGGGATATGAGATCAAGGAATTGAGTGATTAAGTGTTCTGTCTGCCCGTCCCTCTCTCCGTCCCTCTGTCTGTCCCTCTCTCCATCCCTCTCTCCGTCCCTCTGTCTGTCCCTCTCTCCGTCCCTCTCTCCGTCCCTCTGTCTGTCCCTCTCTCCGTCCCTCTCTCCGTCCCTCTGTCTGTCCCTCTCTCCGTCCCTCTCTCTGTCCCTCTGTCTGTCCATCTATCTACAGCATTCATTGCTTCCTTACTTTCCTTGCATTACAGATTTGGCGCTGGCACGAACGTGTTCTGTAATTTATATTTCTAAAGATGGTACATGCCCCAGTAGGTCACTAGTGGTCGGAGATTATGCCCTTGTTTTTTCCTAGAACAATGTCTTATTAAGAATCTATCGTTACCCATCACACTTTGTTTAATTTAAATCAAATTACGAGTCGGACATTTATCAGATACTTCTAATTTACACTCTCAACCAAAAACATGAATGTTGTAAATCATTGACTATTCAAGGATTACACTAAAATATACCTTAGTAAAACAGTGACTCAACTAGATAGAGTTATACAGCACAGAAAGAGGCCCTTCGGCCCATCGTGTCCGCGCCGGCCATCAAGCCCTGTCTATTCTAATCCCATTTTCCAGCACTTGGTCCGTAGCCTTGTATGCTATGGCGTTTCAAGTGCTCATCTAAATGCTTCTTGAATGTTGTGAGGGTTCCTGCCTCTACCACCCTTTCAGGCAGTGAGTTCCAGATTCCAACCACCCTCTGGGTGAAAAAGTTTTTCCTCAAATCCCCTCTAAACCTCCTTCCCCTTATCTTGAAACTATGCCCCCTGGTTATTGACCCCTCTACTAAGGGGAAAAGTTCCTTTCTATCTACCCTATCTATGCCCCTCATAATTTTGTACACCTCAATCAGGTCCCCCCTCAGCCTTCTCTGCTCTAAGGAAAACAACCCCAGCCTGTCCAGTCTCTCTTCATAGCTGAAGCGCTCCAGCCCAGGTAACATCCTGGTGAATCTCCTCTGCACCCTCTCCAATGCAATCACATCCTTCCTAAAGTGTGGTGACCAGAACTGCACACAGTATTCCAGCTGTGGCCTAACTAGCGTTTTGTACAGCTCCATCATAACCTCCCTGCTCTTATATTCTATGCCTCGGTTAATGAAGGCAAGTATCCCATATGCCTTTTTAACCACCTTATCTACCTGTCCTGCTGCCTTCAGGGATCTATGTACATGCACACCAAGGTCCCTCTGATCCTCTGTCCTTCCTAGGGTCCTACCATTCATTGTGTATTCCCTTGCCTTGTTAGTCCTCCCAAAATGCATCACCTCACACTTTTCAGGGTTAAATTCCATTTGCCACTGTTCTGCCCATCTGACCAACCCGTCTATATCGTCCTGTAGCCTGAGGCTTCCCTCCTCGCTATTTACCACTCCACCAATTTTCGTGTCATTTGCGAACTTACTGATCATACCTCCTACATTTATATCTAAATCATTAATGTACACTACAAACAGCAAAGGACCCAGCACCGATCCCTGCGGTACACCACTGGGCACAGGCTTCCAGTCACAAAAACAACCTTCGACCATCACCCTCTGCCTCCTGCCACTAAGCCAATTTTGGATCCTCTGTGCCAAGTTGCCCTGGATCCCATGGGCTCTTACCTTCTTGACCAGTCTCCCACTACTTGGAATGTATTTCATTTCTGCGCTGTCACTTTTGGCCTTAGCTTTGACCTTAGACCAAAGGAATTCCAGCATTTTCCATGGTTTCAGTTCACGTACCATGTCACTGATAAACCCTGACATAGCAAGAATGTTACTCAATGCCAGGGTCACCACAATACAGTAATATTACTCTCATCCCAATAAAACCACAGAATAATTTATAGAAATAGGCCCATCAAGTCTGACAGTTTCTGTTTCCACATGAGCCACCCAGTCTAATCCCACTCTCCTGCTCACTCCCCATACCCTTTAAAATTCCACCCAGTCTAATCCCACTCTCCTGCTCACTCCCCATACCCTTTAAAATTCCACCCAGTCTAATCCCACTCTCCTGCTCACTCCCCATATCCTTTAAAATTCCACCCAGTCTAATCCCACTCTCCCCCTCACTCCCCATACCCGTTAATATCCCACCCAATCTAATCCCACACAGTCTAATCCCACTCTCCCCCTCACTCCCCATACCCGTTAATATCCCACCCAATCTAATCCCACACAGTATAATCCCACTCTCCCCCTCACTCCCCATACCCTTTAATATCCCACACAGTCTAATCACCCCCACACGCTGTACTGCTCATTGTCCAGTGGAAATGAAACCATTTCATCCCGTATTTCCCGGACAGAGCGTGGACTGAGCCGCTAATCCTTCACACTTCATCCCACGAGTCCCTTTGTGAAATCTGCCCATTTATTGATCTGCCGAGAACTGTGCTGCTCCCAGCATTTACATTCTGATTCCCTTTGCCTGCTCTACAGGGTTTTCGCTGTGAGATTTGACTTTGTAAACTCCTGCTCAGGAATCTTTTATCAGTCTTATTTGTATTAATATCACGATTCATTTACGAAGCAGTTTGCGGGTTATTGGTCAATCAGAATGTATCTGCTCTGGCGAGCTTGTTATTGAGGTCAACATTGATTTCTAAAATGAGTCTCCAAGAGAGGAAAACATTACCCGATTCTGCTAAAGTATCGGAGAGAGATTGTCCCGGAGATGTGGCTGCCCACAGTTCAGGGACTGAGGGCTGTGAACCTGGGGGACATTGTTCAGCTCGAGGGCAATGCTGCTGGTGTCAGTAATCAGCGAGACAGCAGCTCCTGCCTCCCTCTAATCCATAGCAGATATTTACAGAGGTCCTGCTCCAAGTCAGAACATCCTCCAAATCCCCACAAAGCGACCTCAGGATGTCCCAAAGCGCTTTACAGCCAATGAAGTACTTTCTGAAGTGTGGTCACTGTTGTAATGTAGGAAACGTGGCAGCCAATTTGAGCACAGCAAGATCCCACAGACAGCAATGTGAAACTGACCAGATAATCTGTTTTAATGACGTTGGTTGAGGGAAAAATATTGGCCAGGACACCGGGAAGAACTCCCCAGCTCTTCTTCCAAATAGTGCCGTGGGATCAAAGATGTAAGGGTTAAGCCATTGGAGGAGGCCCAGGCATTAGGGGTTCAGCCATTGGAACAGGAGGAGGCCATTCAGCCCCTCGAGCCTGCTCTGCCATTCAATGAGATCATGGCTGACCTGCGACCTAACTCCATATCCCTGCCTTTGGCCCATATCCCTTAATACCCTTTGGTTAACAAATATCTATCAATTTCAGATTTAAAATTAACAATTGATCTAGCATCAACTGCTGTTTGCGGAAGAGAGTTCCAAACTTCTACCACCCTTTGTGTGTAGAAGTGTTTCCAAACTTCACTCCTGAAAGGTCTGACTCTAATTATTACACTATGTCCCCAGTCCTAGACTCCCCAACCAGCGGAAATAGTTTCTCTCTATCTACCCGATCTATTCTCCTAAATATCTTGAAAACTTCAATCAGATCACCCTTAACCTTCTAAATTCCAGGGAATGCAACCATAGTTTGTGTAATCTCTCCTCATAATTTAACTCTTCCGGGTATCATTCTGGTAAACCTACACTGCACTCCCTCCAAGGCCAATATATCCTTCCTAAGGTGTGGTGCCCAGAACTGCTCACAGTGCTCCAGGTGTGGTCTAACCAGGGCTTTGTGTAGCTGCAGCATAACTTCTACCCCCTTGTATTCTAGTCCTCGATATAAAGGCCAGCATTCCATTAGCATTTTTAATTAATTTCTGTACCGGTCCATGACATTTTAATGATCTATGTACATAAGAACATAAGAAATAGGAGCAGGAATAGGCCATTTGGCCCCTCGAGCCTGCTCCGCCATTCAATGAGATCATGGCTGATCTTGGGCTCAAAGCCACTTCCCTGCCCGCTCCCCATAACCCTTCACTCCCTTATCTTGCAAAAATCTGTTTATCTCCACCTTAAATGTATTCAATGACCCAGCCTCTACGTGGACCCCCAAGTCTCTTTGGACCTCCATTGTTTCGAGCTTTTCACCATTTAGAAAGTACCCTGTTCCATCCTTTTTAGGTCCAAAGTGGACGACCTCACACTTGCTTACAGTGAAATCCATTTGCCACATTGGAGGAGGCCCAGGCTTTAGTGGTTCAGCCAAAGCTCTGCAAGGACTGGAGGTTGTGAATGATGAAAGAAGTGTACGAATGCTGTGGAGTTATGGGGAATCAGAGGATGCATTAGTAATAGAGGAGGTGTGGGAGTGAGTGGGGCTGGAGAGTGGCCCCGTTGTGTGTGCATCTGATAGAACATTGCTGCCCATCCCAACTTATTCTGGAGGAAGTGATTGCACTGCAGGTGAAATAATTGCAGCAGGTTTCTGGCTGCCTCTGTCCGTGTCGATAATTTCACTTGCCATGTTGCTTTATGGTAAGAAACAGATACAATTCAGCTCCAAAACAACAGGTTGATTGCTGGGGGTGAAGTGTTTATCAGCTCTGACAGGGAGAGGGAAGGAGATAATGAAGAGACACCTCCATTGACCAAAACCAGCTCGTCCAAAGTCAACCGATCATTACCCCTTTGGTTTAAACTGCAAAATATGAGCAATAATTGTACTGAGCCAGTGAGGGACAGAGAGAGTTCTTTGTATTAAAAAAGGTGGAGATTATATAAGAATTTCGTGAACACTTAGATTTAATTTCGACTGCTGTTTTCATTGATTTTGAGCCACTGTCTGTTCAGTAAGTGCTCCTGTTGTTAGGATAGAACAGTGAGGACAGACAGATATTTCTTGGAACCCCTCTGGGATTCTACAAGCCGATTTTTCATGACCTTTAATGAGCTGGATGTTCTCGACATAAACAAGGAAATCATTCACTGCCTTCCTATAGCCGCAGGAGCAGGAAAATAAACCCATCAGAAGCCCTGCAATCTCCCACACACAAATCACATGCTAAGTCACTGCATATTAAACATTAAAAATAGCAAATAACATTGAAACACTGCCGCTTTGGTTTAATGAGATTCAGATGACCAGGCACAAGACTTGAGGGATTCGGCAAACTAAAACACAAAAGGAAAAGCGGCCCAACCCTGACTAACAAAAGAAATTCAGGATAGTATTAGATCCAAAGAGGAGTCATATAAAGTTGCCAGAAAAAGTAGCAAGACTGAGGATTGGGAGCAGTTTAGAGTTCAGCAAAAAAGGGCCAAGAGATTGATTAAGAGGGGAAAAATAGAGTATGAGAGTAAACTTTCAAGGAACATAAAAGTGGATTGTAAAAGCTTCTACAAGTATGTAAAAAGAATAAGATTAGTGAAGACAAATGTAGGTCCCTTACAGTCAGAAACGGGAGAATTTATAATGGGGAACAAGGAAATGGAGGAGCAATTAAACAAATACTTTGGTTCTGTCTTCATGGAAGAGGACACAAATAACGTCCCAGAAATGCTAGGGAACCAAGGGTCTAGTGAGAAGGAGGAATTAAGGGAAATTAGTATTAGTAAAAAAATAGTGCTGGAGAAATTAATGGGACTGAAAGCCGATAAATCCCCAGGGCCTGATAATCTGCATCCCAGAGTACTAAAAGAGGTAGCCATGGAAATAATGGATGCATCTTCCAAAATTCTATAGATTATGGAACAGTTACTGCGGATTGGAGGGTGGCAACTGTAACCCCACTATTTAAAAAAGGAGGGAGAGAGAAAACAGGGAACTACAGACCAGTAGCAGGGAAAATGTTAGAGTCTATTATAAAGGATGTGATAACAGGACACTTAGAAAATATCAACGGGATTAGACAAAGTCAACATGGATTTATGAAAGGGAAATTGCATTTGACAAACCTACTGGAGTTTTTTGAGGATGTAACTGGTAGAATAGATAAGGGAGAACCAGTGGATGTGATGTATTTGGATTTTCAGAAGGCCTTTGATAAAGTCCCACAGAAAAGGTTAGTGTGCAAAATTAAAGCACATGGGATTGGGGGTAATATACTGGCATGGATTGAAAATTGGTTAACAGACAGGAAACAGAGAGTAGGAATAAATGGGTCTTTTTCGGGGTGGCAGGCGGTGACTAGTGGGGTACCGCAGGGATCAGTGCTTGGGCCCCAGCTATTCACAATATATATCAATGATTTGGATGAGGGAACCAAATGTAATATTTCCAAGTTTGCTGACGACACGAAACTAGGTGGGATTGTGAGTTGTGAGGAGGATGCAAAGAGGCTTCAAGTTGATTTAGACAAGTTGAGTGAGTGGGCAAATACATGGCAGATGCAGTATAACGTGGATAAATGTGAAGTTATCCACTTCGGTAGGAAAAAAAAAAGGCAGAGTATTATTTAAATGGTGATAGATTGGGAAATGTTGATGTACAAAGGGACCTGGGTGTCCTTGTACACCAGTCACTGAAAGCAAACATGCAGGTGCAGCAAGCAGTTAGGAAGGCAACTGGTATGTTGGCCTTCATTGCAAGAGGATTTGAGTACAGGAGCAAGGATGTCTTACTACAGTTATACAGGGCCTTGGTGAGACCACACCTGGAGTACTGTGTGCAGTTTTGCTCTCCTTACCTAAGAAAGGATATACTTGCCATAGAGGGAGTGCAGCGAAGGTTCACCAGACTGATTCCTGGGATGGCAGGACTGTCGTATGAGGAGAGATTGGGTCGACTAGGCCTGTATTCACTAGAGTTTAGAAGAATGAGAGGGGATCTCATTGAAACATATAAAATTCTGACAGGACGAGACAGACTGGATGCAGGGAGGATGTTTCCCCGGGGTGGGTTTCTAGAACGAGGGGTCACAGACTCAGGATACGGGGTAGGACATTTAGGACTGAGATGAGGAGAAATTTCTTCCCTCAGAGGGTGGTGAACCTGTGGAATTCTCTACCACAGAAGGCTGTGGAGGCCAAGTCACTGAATATATTTAAGAAGGATTTAAATTGATTGAATTTTTTGAGGAGGTAATAAGGAGGGTAGATGAGGGTAATGCATTTGATGTAGTGCATATGGACGTTAGCAAGGCTTTTGATAAGGTTCCACATGGCAGACTGGTCACAAAGTTAAAAGCCCATGGGATCCAGGGCAAAGTGTCAAGTTGGATTCAAAACTGGCTCGGAGACAGGAAGCAGAGGGTAATGGTTAATGGGTGTTTTTGTGACTGGAAGGCTGTTTCCAGTGGGGATCTGCAGGGCTCAGTACTGGGTCCCTTGCTTTTTGTGGTACAGGTTGAGCCTCCAAAATCCAGAGTTCCGGAATCTGGAATGTTCCGGAATCCGGACTCCGGGATGATTGGTGGCAGGGTCGTCCGGAATCCGTAAAATGTTCCGGAATCCGGACACCCTGAGGGAGGCTTACCAAAAACCGGAAATATCGCAACCTGGGCCCAGGCATTTCCGGACTTCGGAACGTGTTTCTGATGTCCGAAGTCCGGAAAAACCCGAAAGCCGGCTCGGCCTCGGTCCTTTTTTTTTTCCTACCGAAGTGGATAACTTCACATTTATCCACGTTATACTGCATCTGCCATGTATTTGCCCACTCACTCAACTTGTCTAAATGGTTCACGAATGTCCTTTAGGGAAGGAAACAACAACAACCAGTATCAACCACACAGCCGATTTTAGTATCATCTGCAAACTTCTTAATCATACCCCCTATATTCAAGTCTAGATCATTGATATATACCACAAAAAACAAGGGACCTAGTACTGAGCCCTGCGGAACCCCACTTGAAACAGCCTTCCAGTCACAAAAACACCCATCAACCATTACCCTTCGCTTCCTGCCTCCGAGCCAGTTTTGAATTCAACTTGACACTTTGCCCTTGATCCCATGGGCTTTTAACTTCGTGACTAGTCTGCCATGTGGAACGTTATCAAAAGCCTTGCTAAAGTCCATATACACTACATCAAACGCACTACCCTCATCTACCCTCCTTGTTACCTCCTCAAAAAATTCAATCAAGTTTGTCAGACACGACCTTCCCTTAACAAATCCGTGCTGACTATCCTTGATTAATCCGTGTCTTTCTAAATGAAGATTTATCCTGTCCTTCAGAATTCTTTCCAATAATTTTCCCACCACCGAGGTTAGGCTGACTGGCCTGTAATTACTCTGTCGATCCTTTTCTCCCTTTTTAAACAAGGGTACCACATTAGCAGTCCTCCAATCCTCCGGCACCACACCTGAAGCCAGAGAGGATTGGAAAATGATGGTCAGGGCCTCTGCTATTTCCTCTTTTGCTTCGCTTAACATCCTGGGATACATTTCATCCGGGCCTGGGGATTTATCCACTTTTAAAGCTGCTAAACCCCTTAATACTTCCTCTCTCACTATGTTTATTTCATCTAATATTTCACACTCCTCCTCCCTGATAACAATGTCTGCTCCCTGTCCTTTTCCATAGCTAATCTAAACCTTATGATACTATGATCACTGTTCACTAAATGTTCCCCTACTGACACTTGTTCCACTTGATCCACCTCATTCCCTAGAACCAGATCCAGCAATGCCTCCTTCCTCGTTGGGCCGGAAACCTACTGATCAAGAAAGTTCTCCTGAACACACTTCAGAAATTCTTCCCCATCTCTGCCGTTTACACTATTATTATCCCAGTCTATATTAGGATAATTGAAGTCCCCCATTATCACTTTGTTTCTCCTTTCTAATGCTACATCCTGGTGCCCATTCCCCAGCCAAATTAGTTTAAATCCTCCCCAACAGCACTAGCAAACTCCTCCTGCGAGGACATTGGTCCCGGCTCTGTTGAGGTGCAACCCGTCTGGCCTGTACAGGTCCCACCTCCCCCAGAACCGGCCCCAATGTCCCAGGAATCTGAAGCCCTCCCTCCTGCACCATCTCTCCAGCCATGCATTCATCTGCTCTGTCCTCCTATTTCTATACTCACTAGCTCGTGGCACCGGGAGTAATCCAGAGATTACTCCTATGAGGTCCTGCTTTTTAAATTCTTTGCTAGCTCCCTAAAATCTGCCTGCAGGACCTCATCCCTCTTTCTGCCTACATCGTTGGTACCGATATGGACCACGACCTCTGGCTGTTCACCCTCCCCCCTCAGAGTGTTCTGCAGCCGCTCAGTGACATCTTTGACCCTGGCACCAGGAAGGCAACATAACATCCTGGAATCACGTCTGCGGCCACAGAAACGCCTGTCTGTTCCCATAACTATCAAATTCCCTACCACTATTGCCTTCCTGGTCTTCCTCCCCCCAGCCTGTGCAGTTGAGCCACTCATGGTGCCATGGATTTGGCTCTGGCTGTACTCCCCAGAGGAACCATCGCCCCACCAGTATTAGAGAGTGAGATGCACTCAGGAAACTCCTGCACTACCTGCTTGGTCCTCCTTGTCTGTCTGACGGTCACCCATTCCTCTCTGCCTGCAGACTCTTACACTGCGGGGATAGCACCTCCTGAAACGTGCTGTCCATGAAGCTCTCAACCTCACGGATGCACCGCAGTGACACCAGCCACTGCTCAAGCTCCGAAACCCGGAGCTCGAGCTCCTCCAGCTGACGACACTTCCTGCACACGTGGTTGTCCAGGACACGGGAAGCGTCCTGGAGTCCCCCACATGGCAGAAGATGTGCATTCCACGGGACCGAGGTGCCCTGCCATATCTCTATTTATTCGATTATTAACTAACTTACAGAAATAAATTTATGACTAAGGGCGAAAAATTCATTATTGCCCGGGAATGGGCGCTAACTTCGGAAAAGTTTGAGATTTACAGGCGCTAATGAATCTCGCTGCATGCAAAATTCAGTGTCATCGCTCAAAGAAAGGATGGGAACGCTAAATCAAACGCTAACGGCCTAGCTCAGAAGCGTTACACTTAAAGCGCTGACCAATATCAGGTGCCGTCTAATCACAAGTCATCATTGCCACAGCCTCTTTCCAGATCTTAAAGGAGAGGTTCATTCATGCTGCAGAACTTCATTCTCAGCATTGCTGCCTGTGAACCTGTGTCAGCAACAGGAGCAGGCCAAGCCCAAGGAGCCGGATGACTCAACCAGCTGTACTCATGGCAGATCCACGCCCCAGGGAGGGACGGAGGGCGGTGCTCTACCCGGCAAGTGGCAGGGGGCCCTCGCCACAAGTCTTCCCTGCCATGTGGAGGGAGGTAGCCCAGCAGGTCTCGGGCAGCACTGTGGTCCCCAGGACCCACACACAGTGCAGGAAGAAATTTAACAACCTCACTCGGGTGGTCAGGGTGAGTCAATGCTTCAACAAATGCTACATACCACGATCTGAACCACAGTCTTCACACACTGCCCAAAGCACCACACCCCCAGCACTCACCCACCAACAATCTCTACCTACCAACACTCACACCCACATCTCACACCTTGCACACAATGACAGCTATTCAACTGTGGCAGGCGCATCACCCAGACACATTGCTCCACACTCACTCACACACTTTCCTTTCTCTTGCAGGCCAAGGTGGCTCAGAACAGGAGGGAGCAGGAGCGCACAGGCAGGGGACAAGGCGACACCCAACCACTGTCTGCGTGGAAAATAGAGTGCTGGAGATCATTGGGCGCCAGGTGGTGGGCGACGTTGACCCCCTTGGGGACAACAACGGTATGTTCATCCTTACTCCTTCTTCTCACATTCCACTTCCCCCTCACCCCACAATCCTTTCGCACTTTCCTGCTAATCATGCTGTATGCATTAATTTCTCCCTTTCTGCCCCCTTCCCCTCACCTTAACCCGACTCTTGTGCCTTTATGCTTTCAGATAATGAGCAAACACCGGAGGAGGGAGAACACACTGTGTCACTGCATGTCTCACCCGCAGGCACCAGCTCAGATACTGGCACTACGCGTTCTTTAGAGGCTAGTATAGTAGTGGGATCGGCACAGGGTGAGGCACCGGGGACGAGCGGGCTGCAGCAAAGCATAGCTCCCCGGAGGGCACGTTCGCACACAAGTTCTGCTGCATGGGGAGGACATGGATGGGGAGGCCTTTAGAAGGAGGGTGATGGGCATGCACACGGAGATGAAAGGTGCAATGGCAAGGGTGCCCGAGAGCCTCTCGGCAATGGTAAGGAGCGTGGAGGAGTCCGCCTCCAATATTGCACAAGGCTCTGCGCACACCATGGAGCCCAACATTTCCAGTCTGGAAAGGATGGTCGATTCCCAGAGAAACCATGGCGACCCAGACCTGATGCCGTGTGTGATGGGCGATCTGGCAGCTTCCATTGCAGCACAGGCGGAAGCGATGCAACGTCTTAGTGCTGTAATGCAGTCTATGGTTGGTGCCATTCAATCTCAGACTGCTCTCATTCTGAGTCTCAACTTGATGCCACGCAAGCTTTGACTGCTGCCATCGTGGCTGGGTCTATCACCGTCGACCGGGGCTTCATGGTGTCGCAGCAGGCCAGCAATCTGTGCTCCAACAGATTGCTAGGGATGCTGAGGTGCTGCCCCGGGGGAGTGGCAGTGGGTCAGTGGAGCAGGAAGCTGCTGTCCTCTCTCAGGATAACAGCATTCCTGCTCCCACCACTGGCACTCTGCCATTGCCCTTGTTGCTGCCTGTCATCCAGCCAGCCCAGACTGCTGTCGCCCATGCTGAGGTGGTGCAGTCTACGGCCGGGCCTTCCAGGCCCAGAGCTGGTCGAGGGTGTCCTGCAAGGCCATCTGAAGTCTCCGCACGGACACTCAGCAGCCTTCCACCAGCCCTGCTGCAGCCACTGGGCCAACACTTCGTAGGAGCACTAGAGTAGGCAAAGGCACAGTAACGAGAGGCACTAAGGGATTGCACAAGGGTGAATAGTTAATATTGTTGTTGTAAAGATGTGTTCACTGATTATTGACAAATTTATTAATTCACTTCGGATGATTTTGTACAGTCTCTCATTTCAGGTGTGCGCTGTGATATGACCTGCGACAGGGATGGAATGATGGGGATGTGGTGAGCAACGGGGATCTGAGGTTGAATTTACTGGAACCACAGTCTGATGAGGCGGTCACGGCCGCCCTTCCAGAAGGCTGATTGAGTGGCTGCCTCCTCCCTCACTCCTGTTCCTCCTCCTCCTCCTCGTCCTCCTCCTCCTCTTTCTCCTCTCCGTCTTACATAGAAACATAGAATCTAGGAGCAGGAGTAGGCCATTCGGCCCGTCGAGCCTGCTCCACCATTCAATACGATCATGGCTGATCATCCAAATCCAGTACCCTGTCCCTGCTTTAATCCCCACAGTACACATATCCCACCCTACCCCCGTAACCCCACGTATTTAATTCCCCCTAACATATCCCATCCTATCCCCATAACCCCACATATTTAATCCCCCCCTAACACTAAGGGTCAATTTATCATAGCCAAATCAACCTAACCCGCACATTTTTGGAGTCTTCCTCCTGAGGTGGTCCCGCAATCCCTGCTGGCAAGGGCTGGACCCTCATGATGGACAGGTTGTGGAGCATGCAGCTGACCACGTCAAAATGGGACACCCGCTCCGCCGAGTACTGGAGGGCTCCTCCCGAGCGGTCAAGGCAGCGGAACTGTTGCTTGAGCAGGCCGATGGTCTGCTCGATGATGTTCCTGGTGGCGGCATGGCTCTCATTATATGAGTGCTGGGCAGGAGTGTTGGGGTTGTGAGGGGAGTCATGAGCCAGGTGGAGAGCGGATACCCCTTGTCTCTGACCAGCCAGCCACGAGCTTGATGTGCTGGAACACTGGTCTGGCGCAGGATGAAGGCATCATGGCTGCTGCCAGGATAGCGGGCATTGACATTGAGGATTCGCTGTCTGTGGTTGCACACCAACTGGACATGCGGTTACGGAAGATCTCAGGATTGTTATGCGGTGCCCGCAAAGCCACGCGGGTGCAGTCAATGGCGCCCTGCACCATGGGGAGTCCTGGCAACGCCACATGCACGCTTGTCCTGCTTCTCTCTGGTGATGGAGAAGGAAATGTAGTCCCTTCTCCTACTGTAGAGAGCCTCTGTGACCTCCCGGATGCAGCGATCGACGGCGACCTATGAGTTGTTACCTATATCTCCTGTTGCAGACTGGAAGAATCCGCTGGCGAAGAAATTGAGGGCGACGGTGACCTTGACTGCCACTGAGAGAGCCGTCCCCATCCTGATCTGAGGCTGGAGGTTTGGTTGCAGGAGGTGGCAGAGTTCTGTGACCACCTCCTTGCTGAAGCGGAGCCTCCTAATACACTGCTCCTCGCTTAATTGAAGTTAGGAGAATTGCTGTCGTAATACCCTTGGAGGGTAAGGCCTCCTGTTGAGAGCCCAGATGGTTCTCCTCCTCCTTCTGGCCACGTGTTCCAATCTTTCTCGCTGCCTGCTCTCCCTCCGCAGTACATCCTGGAGGTTGAGGTCGACTGTCAGAACAGCCCCCATTAAGTGCAGCACTTTGATATTTTGTGAGAATAAATGTAACTAATTTTTAGTAGCCACAACATTCCGGAGACTAAACAACCTTTGAATGACTGATTTAAACTGTTTCACAATCTCAAACTGACGAGGAAGCAGTGAACCAGCACTAACCTGAGAGCTGCGACTCATTACTCATGATCCCTATAAGTAGCGCCCCTGGAGCCGGCTACCGACTGCTTCACGCCTCCTCTCCCTGTCGCTGTCGGGGCGAGGCGCTAAGGCAGGGGGCGATACTCAATTTGGCAGATCAGGCGCCCAGTGAGCGTTGCACGTTTGCTGATGTCACGATCTGCCTGGCGCTGACGTCTCCGGCGCTAACTCGTAGCGGCGGTGCTACGGGGGGGGGGGGGGGTGAATTTGGCGTGCGGCACCCCCGCCAGGCGCTAACTGGAGGCGCTAAGGTACCGAATTTCTCCCCCTTTATTCACACGATTATTTATAGTTACGTTAATTATTTTATCTAGTTAAGCTAGAAAGAATAAAACGCTAATACTCACCCACCAATCACCTACCTGCAGTCCTGTGACGTCATGCCTCGATTTTGCTGTTCTTTTGGAATGCGCTGGATTCGCACTGTTTGATTACGGCCGCCTCTGCTGCGACTCCGTCCAGGTCCGCCTGTTCTATTATTAAATATGTGCAGTAATGTCTCTGCTATCGCTTCCCTAGATTCTTTTAAAATGCGCGGATGTAATCCATCTGGACATGGGGTTTTATCCTCTTTGAGTTTGATTGGTTTATTTAATATTTCTCCTCTTTTAATTTTAAATGCGGAGAGCCGCTCTGGGCTTGTGGGGATCGTAATCTAACAAATTAATCATTGCTTGCCACTAACTTGTTCTCTATACTATAACATATTGAAATAAACAGGACCCATCTAAGATATTTTTGTCTGTTATTAAGCTGCTGGAAGTCAGTAATTTTTTATATTTTATAAACACTGCAGTGATCCTAACCAGAGCTCACGATCCATGTCCTTCCGTCTAAAGTCGAAGATCGACAAATTGTTTCAGTAAAGTTTTGTGTTTACAGTTTAAATTATTTCACAAAATGATTAGATTATCGCTGTAAATAATTTAGAACTTTCACTGGCGGAAAATGAAAATCTAAATAAATTATTCATTAAAATTAAATCTTGTTTCCAAAAGATTGCAACACATCAAAATCTGCACCAGAATAGTTTGGTCCCAGAGAGTTCTTTAATTCTGTGTATTAACTGGTTATTCTGCACAGATGTGTGCGGTCTGTCTCTGTTAGTAACCATCGCTTCACAGCCTGTTGGTCCCAAACTGCTAGCCGACCTTTAATGATTGGTAGCGCTTGCTCAAGTTACTGAGCATGATTCCACGTGATAGCAAACGGTTCCTCTTTCACAGGAAGGATATTCCAAGTTGCTGTGGGTTTATCTATCGTGCAGTAGTGAATCCCGATCAGCAACATCTTGCCCTGTCTGTTCCTCTAGCGCTGTCACTTTGCTCCCTCTCTTGGTTCAATGCTTCACTTCCTCTGTTTCAGTTTGTGTTATCCTGCTATCCTTTGGGGGCAATTTTCACCTCACCAGCCCAGTGGGCAGCTGACAGGATCGGATTGACCGCCGTTACAAGCCGCCCGATTTCACTTTCCATTGAAGTCAAACCAGGCAGCGGATCTGATCACGTCAGTTTCCCACTGGGCGGATCACGTTAAATCCCCTTCCCATCTCACCTGTTAGCCGTGGCTCAGTGAGCGGCACTCTCGCCTCGGAGTTAGAAGCTCGCGGGTTCCAGTCCCACTCCAGAGACTCGAGCACCTACAGTATATTTTCTGACCGGATGTTTGGCTAGACTCGCCATGTTGATGAGGGTGCATCTTCGAGAGGGGGAGCACGGAAGGATTCCGCCTTCAATGGACATGCATCCCTGACCCCAGCTGATCTTCCAGCCTTAAGGTCATTTAAATACAGATGTGAGAAGTCGCACAACACCAGGTTATAGTCCAACAGCTTTATTTGAAATCACAAGCTTTCGGAGCGCTGCTCCTTCGTCAGGTGAAGTGACGAAGGAGCAGCCGCTCCGAAAACTTGTGATTTCAAATAAAGCTGTTGGACTATAACCTGGTGTTGTGCGACTTCTCACATTTGTCCACCCCAGTCCAACACCGGCATCTCCACATCATTTAAATACAGGAGGAGGGCTCCCCGTGGTTAGGCCCCAGCTGGAGTATTGTGTTCACTTCTGGGCATCACACTTTAGGAAGGATGTCAAGGCCTTGGAGAGGGTACAGAGGAGATTTATTAGAATGGTTCCAGGGATGAGGGACTTCATTTATGGGGAAAGACTGGAGAAACTGGGATTGTTCTCCTCAGAGCAGAGAAGGTTAAGGGGAGATTTATAGAGGTGTTCAAAATTATGAGGGGTTTTGATAGAGTAAATAAGGAGAAACTATTTTCTGTGGCAGGAGGGTCGGTAACCAGAGGACACAGATTTAAGAAAATTGGCAAAAGAACCAGAGGAGAGATGGAAGAGGGTGATATTTTTATGCAGCGAGTTGTTGCTGCAGCGGTTCAAGAAGGCGGCTCACCACCACCTTCTCAAGGGCAATTAGGGATGGGCAATAAATGCCGGCCTTGCCAGCGACGCCCACTCATGCACAGATTCGCCTTCTCAACCAAGGAAACTCTGAACCATTTCCAGATAATGCTCACTCGGGGTGAGGCCGACAGACAATGGTCAGGACACACAGTTAGAAAAGCTCCATCGTATTTACATAATTACTGCATCTCCAGATACAATCTCTAGCCCAGTTTATGTTTCCTGCACCATTAGTAACATCGATGAATTAGACAATACTCACAGCACATTCAGAAAAAAAATCCCAAATAAGATCATTTAATGAGTGCTAATGAAAAGAATAAAAGTTGTGTTTTTATCTTGTTAGTTTATTGACGTCTCGTTGTGCAAAGGGGCACGAGGCAGTTCGGCCCAAATCATTAATCCCATTGACATTTATTTTGTTTCCACTGAGATTTCTTTTACACAAAGCAGTTTAAATGGATCACGATTGCTCCTGGGGAAATGTGACCCTTGAAAGCAATGACTTTGTCGCAGTGAGGTGATATTCTAAAGAAGGGAAATGAAACCCAGCAAAAGTGGCAGCAGATCACTGAGATATAATTGGAGTAGTCGGCTTATAAAACGATTCTCCATCTTCGCGGCGTTTGAACAATTATTCAAATTTTCTGACTGAATAATCACAGAGGGAGTTTAGACCTGGTTAAGGGGACAAGACAGACAAGCAGGAAATACTTCAAGTGATTACAGAGAAATTCAACTGTGTCTGATGTCAGTGCATCAAAATCATTATCAGTAAAGATAAAATTACTGACTGGCGCCAGCTATACAAAGCCATGAAAGTCACCAAAACTGCAGGCTGAGAGGAATGTCCATCGTACTCACTTATATGACCCCCAAATGCAATGTGTCCACTCGGGGACAGGAGGGAGTGTAGCTTGAATCTTGGGGTTCATTTAGGAGCATTCCTTGGAATTTGGGGATCATGAAGGAGTGTAACATTTCCATTCAGTCCGCAAACATGACCCTGAGCTCAGAGTCATTTGCCATTTAATTCTCCGCCCCACTCCAACTCTGCAACTCATCTTTCGATGAGGCACTTTACAGCCTTCCGGACTCAACATCTAGTTCAACAATTTCAGACCACTGTCGGAGGGGCAGTACTGAGGGAGCGCTGCACTGTCGGAGGGGCAGTACTGAGGGAGCGCTGCACTGTCGGAGGGGCAGTACTGAGGGAGCGCCGCACTGTCGGAGGGGCAGTACTGAGGGAGCGCTGCACTGTCGGAGGGGCAGTACTGAGGGAGCGCTGCACTGTCGGAGGGGCAGTTCTGAGGGTTGCGCTGCACTGTCGGAGGGGCAGTACTGAGGGAGCGCCGCACTGTCGGAGGGGCAGTACTGAGGGAGCGCTGCACTGTCGGAGGGGCAGTACTGAGGGAGCGCCGCACTGTCGGAGGGGCAGTACTAAGGGAGCGCCGCACTGTTGGAGGGGCAGTACTGAGGGAGCGCCGCACTGTCGGAGGGGCGGTACTGAGGGAGTGCTGCACTGTCACAGGGGCAGTACTGAGGGAGCGCTGCACTGTCACAGGGGCAGCACTGAGGGAGCGCCGCACTGTCGGAGGGGCAGTACTGAGGGAGCGCCGTACTGTCGGAGGGGTAGTACTGAGGGAGCACTGCACTGTCACAGGGTCAGTACTGAGGGAGCGCTGCACTGTCGGAGGGGCAGTACTGAGGGAGTGCCGCACTGTCGGAGGGGCAGTACTGAGGGAGTGCCGCACTGTCAGAGGGGCAGTACTCAGGGAGCGCTGCACTGTCGGAAGGGCAGTACTGAGGGAGCGCTGCACTGTTGGAGGGGCAGTACTGACAGAGCACTGCACTGTTGGAGGGGCAGTAATGAGGAAACGCTGCACTGTCGGAGGGGCAGTACTGTAGGGGGTGGTGGTTTGCGTCAGCTTCACCTCTGACTTCTGAGCGGTTCGAATCGCTCCCACTCCCTTTGTTCTAGACCTTGGACTTATTTGGGGGTTGTGATAAATGGTGCAGCAGACAACTGAGTTTGATGAAAGAACTTCGATCTTTATTAAAAAGGTAAAACACAAATAATAACAGTCTTAACACTCTAAAGGTGGGGTACACTTCGGTACAAGCGAGGGAAATTACAGTAGAACAATACTTCACCCCTCCCAACCCCACTTTACTAGGTAAGTTAGGTTTTGAAGGACCAGGGATAATGCTCACCAATCCTTTGACAGTTGGGCGAAATCACGGTTTTGGGGTTCATTGTTTATGGCGGTTAGTGTCTGCCGTACCCCGTATGCGGTAGAGGACTTCACCTGCGTGTCTGGTCAGTCTTCGCGAGTCCGCTGATGCGGTAGGATGTGGTTTTGGATTTATCTGGTGAGAACCCAATTTCTTTTGGTCAGCAATAGGGTTTAGAGTCTTTGGGAAAATCTTACCCAGGGGTAAGTCAGGAGTAGATTGTAGAGTGGAAACTTTGCGGTTCTTCGGGTTTTCCTTCCCTGGAGTTGGTCTTTGTTGGTCGCGGTGGCCTGCTATTACCCGGTCAGTTGGGGGTAATATGCAGTTGTTGGTTTCTTGAGGCCTTTGGTTTCCGCAATGGCTTTAGGCCTTGTCTAGTGTGTCGGTCGACCTCGTGGAGCCGTCGGTGACTTGTTGCTGCTTGTTGCTCCGGGTGACTGTGTTGGGACCGTTGTTGGAGGTCCGTCGAGGTGTTATCTTCACGAGCTGGACTCAGGTGTGTCTGAGTGGTGAGCGATGCCGACTCGCTTCCAGCTCGGCTTGGGTCGGTGATGTTGCTCCTTGTCTCCACACTCGACCGAGTGTGTGTGATGCTGATGACCCGCTTGTCTCGACCTATCTTCACCCCGAACTGCTTAATGGGCCTTCAATTATACTAAATTGAAGTGGCCTTATCTGCCCGCCAAATCTGCTCAGTCCATTGTCTGGTTTTGGCGGGCTCGTTAACGGTAACGACTTTACTAGCGTGTTAACTGGTTTTTAACAGGCCTTCAATCTCACCCATTGAACATGGCCTTATCTGCGCGCCAAATCTGCTTGGTTCTTTGTCTGATTTTGGCGGGCCTGTTACCAATAACTGCTCTGTAAGTGTCAAATGGCTTTTGGGATGGCTTGCATCCTGTCGATCTCCTCAGTTGATCACTGGTGATTGATTTCGTGTTTGGTTTTCTAGGCTGGACTCGGTCTTTCTATAGAATGGGTCTGAGTGGGTTTTATTATGCATGTTTCTGATGGGCCCTGTAATCGGTTTGATGGGGCCTGTCTCTGGGTGGGACTGTCTTCTCCCAGGGTCTATTGTTCAAATGTTAATGTCTGCTGGGGCTTGAGTGAGGTCATCCCGGTTCCCCAGACAGTGCAATTAACTGCAATAACCAAACTGCTTTAACAGAGGTCGACCCCACCTCCTTGTCCCTTTACAGGCCCAGACATGTTTTTAAAATGCCAAAACTTGGTTTTTGGTCTTAAATTCCTTAGGTTAGGCCCAAATGCATTTTTATCACTCTGAGGTAGTTCCAAAGTCCTTTTTCCTTAGGTTATGGGGAAACCTTACAGTCCCCCCTGCGATACTTTAAGTCACTATAGTTTCGTCCTGGGTGGACAAAATTCCTGATCCTCGAAAGCCAACCTTCCCCTGTATTACCTAAACTAAAACCCAAAAACATACATTCCCCTTTTTGGTGTAGTGTTCCAATACATGCAGGTAAGAATCAATAATACATAGACATCCGAGCACGGAGGGGTTTCGACACCCCTGCGCCACTTGGAACAAAACAAAATACATAACTAGAAAGAAAATAACACACGATCACAAACTTTATTCATTTTAATAAAAACATTTAAGGCTCGCCCTAAACTTGGCTTTATTGTAATGCTGGTCCCATGCTTTCTCATGTCGGGATTGGCATGCCGATTTCCGCTCTGTAGGGACACACAAAACAGATAGCCATGTCCCGAGAAGGTTCTCTGGCTTGACAGGTGATTGAGTCTCGAAAACTTTAAACTTACTTAAGTAAAAATAATTCACTAAAACTAAAACTATCAAAACCGTAAAACACACCTAAATACATTAAACTCTACATACGCCGCCCGTCTCCGGACGGCCCAGCTAAATCCTGTATGGCCTCTGCCTTAGGCAGCTTCTGAGCAGCCTGTACGCCTGGGCGTAAGGTGGCCTGTACCGCAGGACCCTGAGAGTCCTTCTTAAAACAACTGAGGGTTTCCCTGAATCCCTGACAATCCCGGGAGTGTCCCCTCCTGTGCTACAGCACACTACCCCCTTTGGTGTGGCTGCTGAGTCCCTGTCCTGTCCTGTGGGTTCCTTGCAGCCTGAGGCCGCAGGCTGGGGATCCCTCTCGTTCTCTTTGCCCACCGTTGGAGGCTGCAGGCTGGGGATCCCTATTCCTAGAATGATCCCTGACCTTGGGCGTTCTTTTTTGGTTCGCAGCCCTTGCTGGGCTGAACCCCTTAGGTTTAAACAGTTTGCACTGGTCAATCTCCCACCTGTGGGTTCTCTGGGGTTCTAACAGCAGCCGATCTTTCTGGTGCTGGCTCCCCAGGTTACTGGCTGCTTGCCAGTGAATCTGTTTTAAAATCTCGTCCACTGCCCTGAACGGACCTTCTATGGACTCCCCATTCTCTCTCTTTACCAGGACGGCCTTAAGGACGGGATCCTGGGCTTGGACCTGCTTTAAGTCCGGGGGCAAAGCTACCCCCTGTGTGCCTCCCTTGTCCCGGATTGCGGCTACCGGACCTGCTTTATCGGGATCCCAGAACTCTCCTTCCCTGGCCCCCTGCTTGGCCAACTTGTCGGCCTTTTGGTTACCCTCCCACGTGGTATGGAGGGATCCTAAATCTATGTCCAAAGGTTTGGACATTGCCCCAGCCTGCTCGTTCCCTGTGAATCCCATTAGGCTAAATGGGACCTGGTTAGACCTGGGTGAATTGGTCGGGTCTTCCGAATGGACCACCGTGCTGGAAGTTCCGGTGTCCACCAAATATCTCCCCTGCACCGTCTCCACCCCCATCTTACCATCGTATTCCGGGGAACACAGGTAGACAGGCTGCGCTGGTTCTAGTCATAGGTCTGCGTTAGGAGGGGCAGATGGGGTTAAAGCACCAGTGGCGGTGGCTACTCGCCCTGGGCCGTTTACTGGAGCTCGGATCGCAGCCATGACCGAGTCTAACGTGGGGGAAGAGGTCGGTGCTTCGGTGCTTGGGGCAGGAGCTGGGGAGTTCTTCCCTACGTTATCCTTCCACGGATTCCTACAGTCTTTTCTCCAATGCCCACTCTTCCCACACCCGAAGCAGTTACGCTTCGTGTCGGAAGGGTTACCCCCTTCCTGGTGCCACTCTTTCTTTTTACTAGGCCTTATTTCGTGTACCTTTCCCTTAGGTGGGTGCTCTTCTGTCCCTCTACCGTTCCGGTAAGCCACGGTCAGTTGTCTGACCACTGTCTCCTCGGTGACCCGGGGGTCTTTCGGGTCAAACCACAGCTCAGCCTTGGCCCTGATCCGTGGCAAGCTGTTTGCCACTAGGCTTCGGAGCCAGTGGGCCAGCTCATCCTGATTCAGGTGAGCCTGGTCGAGAACTCCATTACAGGCACTCCTGTACACAGGCCACAGTCGGTCTGCGAAAGCCTGTGGGGTCACCCCTACTAGCTGTGTTGTCTTCTCCACTTAAGAAGGGGAAAATAGAATATGAAAGTAAGCTTGCTGGGAACATAAAAACTGACTGTAAGAGCTTTTATAGATATGTGAAGAGAAAAAGATTAGTGAAATCAAGTGTAGGTCCCTTGCAGTCAGAAGCGGGGGAAGTTATAATGGGGAACAAAGAAATGGCAGCCCAATTAAATGCATATTTTGGTTCTGTCTTCACAAAGGAGGACACAAATAACCTCCCAGAGATGTTGGAGAACATAGGGTCTGATGAAAGGGAGGAACTGAAAGAAATCAGTATTTGCAGGGAAATGGTGTTAGGGAAATTGACGGTATTGAAGGCCGATAAATCTCCAAGGCCTGATAATCTACATCCTAGGGTACTTAAGGAAGTGGCCCTAGAAATAGTAGATGCATTGCTGATCATCTTCCAACATTCGATGGAATCTGGAACTGTACCCATGGATTGGAGGGTAGCTAATGTTACCCCACTATTCAAAAAGGGTGGTAGAGAGAAAGCGGGGAATTACAGACCGGTAAGCCTGACATCGGTAGTTGGGAAAATGCTAGAGTCCATTATAAAGGATGTAATAGCTGAGCATTTGAAAAACAGTGACAGGATCGGACAAAGTCAACATGGTTTTACAAAAGGTAAATCGTGCTTGACTAATCTACTGGAATTTTTTGAGGATGTAACTGGGAAAATAGATAAGGGAGAACCAGTAGATGTGGTGTATTTGGACTTTCAAAAGGCTTTCGATAAGGTCCCGCATAAGAGATTAGCGGGTAAAGTTAAGGCACATGGGATTGGGGGCAAGGTATTGACTTGGATAGAGAACTGGTTGGTGGACAGAAAGCAGAGAGTAGGAATTAATGGGTCTTTTTCCGAGTGGCAAGCAGTGACTAGTGGGGTACCGCAGGGATCAGTCCTTGGGCCCCAGCTATTCACAATATACATTAATGATCTAGATAAGGGAATTAAATGTAATATCTCCAAGTTTGCAGATGACACAAAGCTGGGTGGGAGTGTGTGCAGCGTGGAGGATAGCGAGAAACTCCAGGATGATCTGGACAGGTTGGGTGAGTGGGCAGAAGCGTGGCAGATGCAATATAACGTGGATAAATGCGAGGTTATCCACTTTGGTGTCAAAAACAGAAAGGCAGACTATTATCTGAATGGCAATAGATTGGGAGAAGGGGAAGTGCAACGAGACCTGGGTGTCCTTGTGCACCAGTCGCTGAAAGTAAGCATGCAGGTGCAGCAGGCGGTGAAGAAGGCATATGGTATGTTGGCCTTCATAGCAAAAGGGTTTGAGTATAGGAACAGGGATGTCCTGCTGCAGTTGTACAGGGCCTTGGTGAGACCACACCTTGAGTACTGTGTGCAGTTTTGGTCGCCTTATCTGAGGAAGGATGTTCTTGCCATGGAAGGAGTTCAGCAAAGATTCACAAGGCTGATACCTGGGATGGTAGGAATGACATATGAGGAGAGATTGGGTCGATTGGGCTTATACTCACTGGAGTATAGAAGAATGAGAGGGGATCTCATCGAAACATATAAAATTCTGACAGGTCTGGACAAACTAGATGCAGGAAGAATGTTCCCGATGGTCGGAGAGTCCAGAACCAGGGGTCATAATCTACGGATAACGGGTAAACCATTTAGGACAGAAATGAGGAAGAATTTCTTCACCCAGAGAGTGGTGAACCTATGGAATTCTCTACCACAGAAGGTAGTTGAGGCGAAGTCATTAAATATATTCAAGGATGAGTTAGATATATTTCTTAAAGCTAAAGGTATCAAGGGATATGGGGAGAAGGCAGGTACAGGGTACTGAGTTTAGATGATCAGCCATGATCTCATCGAATGGCGGAGCAGGCTCGAGGGGCCGAATGGCCTACTCCTGCTCCTATCTTCTATGTTTCTATGTTTCTAGGAGGACGCAAAGAGGCTGCAGAGAGATATAGACAGGTTGACTGAATGGGCAAGAACATGGCAAATGGAATACAATGTGGGGAATTGTGAAGTTATCCACTTTGGTAGGAAAAACAAAAAAGCAGAATATTTTTTGAATGGTGAGAGACTGGGAAATGTTGGCATGCAGAGGGACCTGGGTGTCCTTGTACATGAATCACAGAAAGTTAACATGCAGGTACAGCAAGCAATTAGGAAAGCAAATGATATGTTAGCTTTTGTTACAAAGGGATTAGAGTAGAAGAGTAAAGACGCCTTACTGCAATTATACAGGGCATTGGTGAGACCACACCTGGAGTATTGTGTACAGTTTTGGTCTCCTTACCTAAGGAAGGATATACTTGCCTCAGAGGGAGTGCAACGAAGGTTCACCAGACTGGTTCCTGGGATGTGGGGATTGTCCTATGAGGAGAGATTGAGTAGACTAGGCCTATATTCTCTAGAGTTTAGAAGAATGAGAGGTGATCTCATTGAAACATATAAAATTCTTAAGGGGCTTGACAGGGTTAATGCTGAGAAAATGTTTCCCCTGGCTGGGGAATCTAGAACACGGGGTCACAGTCTCAGAATAAGAGGTCGGCCATTTTGGACTGAGATGAGGAGAAATTTCTTCACTCAGAGGGTTATGAATCTTTGGAATTCTCTACCCCAGAGGGCTGTGGAGGCTCAGTCGTTGAGTATATTAAAGACAGAGGTCGATAAATTTTTGGGAACTAAGGGAATTAAGGGATATGGGGATAGTGCGGGAAGGTGGAGTTGAGGTAGAAGATCAACCATGATCTTGTTGAATGGCGGAGCAGGCTCGAAGGGCCAAATGGCCGACTCCTGCTCCTATTTCTTATGTTCTTATGTTATGCACTGTCGGAAGGGCGGTACTGAGGGAGCGCTGCACTGTTAGAGGGGCAGTACTGAGGGAGTGCTGCACTGTTAGAGGGGCAGTACTGAGGGAGTGCTGCACTGTTGGAGTAAACAATTTCTTGATGAGCAAATCTTCAGCAATACGTGAATCTGATTTAGGTAGGTGGGACAATAAATCTGCATTGGTTTTCCACTTCGATGGTTTAAACTTGTCACAGAAACATGCTGATAATTTCATTGCCCATCTTTGAATTCTCATTGAAGCTAAAACAGGTATTCCTTGCTTCTCAAAGAATATGAATGCTAAAGGTATTTGTTCAGTATACAGAACAAACCACGTTCGACTGGGTATGTTTGAAACTTCTTCATTCCAAATATGGTTGTAATGGCCTCGCGTTCGATGTGAGTAATTGATCTCGGAGGGTCAGAGTACGGGAGGCAATCGTTATCAATCATGTGGAGCCAATGGGATATCAGTGAGAAATCACAGCTCCTGCACACACTGATGCAACAACTGATAAAATCAGCAGCAAATTAGAGTCCGAATGTCCCAGTAATGGTGCACTTGCTATTAAAGTCTTCAGCCGTTGAAATCTACTCTGAGAGTCCTTCGACCACAACCACTTTACGTTATTATGAAGGAATCTACTCGACGGGTGTGTGACCCTTGACATGTCAGGAATAAAGTTCCAGTAATAATTGACTAGACCCAGAAATGAACTGCAACCCTTCCACGTTTATTGGAGCAGGTGCAGAATTCATTGCTTCAATCTTCTTTGATGGTGGAAGATCAAAGTTCTCGATGGAGTATTGTACCTGGGATAACTTGGACTTCTATAGTCACAGATTGTCACAGAATCATAGACATTTATGGCACTGAAGGAGGCCATTCGGCCCATCGTGTCTGAACCGGCCAAAAAAGAGCTCTCCAGCCTAATCCCACTTTCCAGCTCTTGGTCCGTAGCCCTGTAGGTTACGGCACTTCAAGCGCACATCCAAGTACTTTTTAAATGTGATGAGGGTTCCTGCCTCTACCATCCTTTCAGGCAGTGAGTTCCAGACCCCCACCACCCTCTGGGTGAAAAACGTTCTCTTTAACTCCCCGCTAATCCTTCGACCAATTACTTTAAATCTCTGCCCCCTGGTTATTTACCTCTCTGCTAAGGGAAATAGGCCCTTCCTATCCACTCTATCTAGGCCCCTCATAATTTTATACACCTCAGATTATATTCATGTAAAAGCTTGAAAACTGCACGATCTCGCTGATGTTTGTCCTTCGGTCTTCCAGTAAGCAGGAGATGATTCAAGAGGCATTGAGCATTGTCTCCGTGGTTTTCTGGAATATGGTCAGAGCAGACGCAATACAAAAATTCAGCCTTTTATGACAATCAAGATCTGGCTGAGTATCTATTGCTCTCAAATTCCGACTTTCTTCAGCAAGCCCCATTGCAAGTAATCCTGGGAAAGATCCAATTTAGGAAATTGTTGGCCATCGCTGAGATTGACAAAGATTGACAAAGACCCCATCAGCCCTGGGCCGTGACCATCCAAACTAGGGTTCTCACCTATTCAATAGTCACCACAACTACTTATCCCACCATCAGGTTTTACCACAGGTACGATGGGGCATGCTCAGTCGCTGCCGTCGATTTCCTCAATGATGCCCTCATCCCCCGTGTGATCTCATTCTGCTGATACCCTTTAGAGCCGAGAGCACTGCTCTGGGCTTAAACAGTGTCAGCCGTGGCTCAGTGGGTAGCCCTCTCACCTCTGGGTCAGAAGGTTGTAGGTTCAAGTCCCACTCCAGAGACTTGAGCACAAAAGTCTAGGCTGACACTCCAATGCGGTGCTGAGGGAGTGGAGTGCTGCACTGTCAGAGGTGCTGTCTTTTGGATGAGACGTTAAACCAAGGCCCCGTCTGCTCTCTCAGGTGAACGTAAAAGATCCTATGGCACTATTTTGAAGAAGAGCAGGGGAGGTTCTCCCTGGTGTCCTGGGGCCAATATTTATCCCTCAACCAACATCACTAAAACAGATTATCTGGCCATTATCACATTGGTGTTTGTGGGAGCTTGCTGTGTGCAATTTGGCTGCCACGTTTCCTACATTACAACAGTGACTCCACTTCAAAAAGTACTTCATTGGCTGTAAAGCGCTTTGGGACGTCCAGTGGTCGTGAAAGGCGCTATATAAACGCAAGTCTTTCTTTCTTTCACAGTAAGGTACCCGGATCGCCTTTGCTACACCAAGTTTCAGGCTGAATAAGAACTTGTTTTTTTCCATGAGTGAGTCCCCGGGTCTTTGAGTGGTGATCTTCTTAATATTGGCCCAGTTTAACTTCAGGCTACAAAACCATCTCGGCCCATCAGTGAGGGACCTTTGACCTTAACTAAAATTACAGACATTGGTTTGTCTGATAGAGCGGCGAGGCGGCAGAGGCGGCGGACCTGCGAAGGAACAGAGGCGGCGAGCGGCGGTACTTAAGGTGAGCCCCGAGGCGGTTTACAAATCCAGGTTCCGGGAGAGGGAAGCAAAAAGTATTCGTAGTCTGACGTCACCAAAAAGCAGGTAAGTGATTGGTTGGTGAGTGTTTTCTTTCTCAATTTTTCTAAACATAAATTTTGTGGTTTCTACGGTCTCTTTGTGTAGCGGGGACTACGGTTAAGTAAGGGCCCTTGAGTATATCACTTAATTCCAGTGTAATTGGTGGGATCCATTTAATTTTAATTTAATTAATTAAAGGGTAAGTCATGGCAGGACAGCTTGGCCCCGTGCTATGCTCTTCCTGCACTATGTGGGAAATCAGGGACACTTCCTGTGTCCCTGACAACCATGTGTGCGGGAGGTGTATCCAGCTGCAGCTACTGACAGACCGCATTGCGGCGCTGAAGCTGCGAATGGATGCATACTGGAGCATTCGCGATGCTGAGGACATCGTGGATAGCACGTTTAGGGAGTTGGTCACACCGCAGGTAAAGGCTGTACAGGCAGGAAGGGAATGGGTGACCACCAGGCAGAGTAATAGGTGCAGGCAGGTAGTGCAGGGGTCCCCTGTGGCCATCCCCCTCTCAAACAGATATACCGCTTTGGATATTGTTGAGGGAGATGGCTTATCAGGGGAAGACAGCAGCAGCCAACTTCCTAGCACCATAGGTGGTTCTGCTGCACAGGATGGGAGGAAAAAGAGTGGGAGAGCTATCGTGATAGGGGATTCTATTGTAAGGGGAATAGATAGGCGTTTCTGCGGCCGCAAACGAGACTCCAGGATGGTATGTTGCCTCCCTGGTGCAAGGGTCAAGGATATCTCAGAGCGGCTACAAAGCATTTTAGAAGGGGAGGGTGAACAGCCAGTTGTCGTGGTGCATATAGGTACCAACGATATAGGTAAAAAACGGGATGAGGTCCTAAAAGCAGAATATAGGGAGTTAGGAGGTAAATTAAAAAATAGGACCTCAAAGGTAGTAATCTCAGGATTGCTACCAGTGCCACGTGCTAGTCAGAGTAGAAATAGAAGGATATTTCAAATGAATATGTGGCTAGAGGAATGGTGCAAGGGAGAGGGATTCAAATTCCTGGGGCATTGGAACCGGTTCTGGGGGAGGTGGGACCAGTACAAATGGGACGGTCTGCACCTGGGCAGGGCCGGGACCGATGTCCTAGGAGGAGTGTTTGCTAGTGCTCTGGGGGAGGGTTTAAACTAAAATGGCAGGGGGTTGGGAACCTGAGCAGGGAGACAGAGGAAAGGGAAACAAGGATAAAAGCAAAAGATAGGAAGGAGAAAAACAAAAGTTGCAGTCAGAGAAAACAACGGTTTAAATCAAACATGGCCACAGTAAATACTAATTCTAATAGGTCTAAGAGAGTTAAAAAACAAGCCTGAAGGCTTTGTGTCTTAATGCAAGGAGCATTCGGAACAAGGTGGACGAATTAGCTGCGCAAATAGAGGTAAACGAATATGATTTGATTGGGATTACCGAAACATGGCTCCAGGGTGACCAAGGCTGGGAACTCAATATCCAGGGGTACTCAATATTCAGGAAGGATAGGCAAAAAGGAAAGGGAGGTGGGGTAGCATTGCTGGTTAAAGAGGGGATTAACACAATTGAAAGGAAGGATATTAGCTCTGATGATGTGGAATCTGTATGGGTTGAACTGAGAAATAACAAGGGGCAGAAAATGTTAGTGGGAGTGATATATAGACCTCCAAACAGTAATGCGGAGGTTGGGGATGGCATTAAAAGGGAAATTAGAGAAGCGTGCAATAAGGGCACAGCAGTCATCATGGGTGACTTTAATCTACATATAGATTGAGCTAACCAAATTAGTAACAATACTATGGAGGAGGAATTCCTGGAGTGTTTACGGGATGGTTTCCTGGACCAATATGTCGAGGAACCAACCAGAGATCAGGCCATCTTAGTCTGGGTATTATGCAATGAGAAAGGATTAATTAGCAATCTTGTTGTGCGAGGCCCCTTGGGTCAGAGCGATCATAATATGATAGAATTCTTCATTAGGATGGAGAGTGAAGTAGTTGACTCAGAGACTAGGGTCCTGAATTTAAATAAAGGAAACTACGATGGTATGAGGTGCGAGTTGGGTAGGATTGATTGGGGACTGTCACTCAAAGGGTTGACGGTGGATAGGCAATGGCAAACATTCAAAGACCGCATGGATGAACTACAGAATTTGTTCATCCCAGTTTGGCATAAGAATAAAACAAAAAGGGTGACTCAACCGTGTCTAACAAGGGAAATTAGGGATAGCATAAGATCCAAGGAGAGGGCATATAAATTGGCCAGAAAAGGCAGTAACCCTGTGGATTGGGAGCAGTTTAAGATTCAACAAAGGAGGACAAAGGGATTAATTAAGAAGGGGAAAATAGAATACGAGAGTAAGCTTGCAGGGAACATAAAAACTGACTGTAAAAGCTTTTATAGATATGTGAAGAGAAAACGATTAGTGAAATCAAGCATAGGTCCCTTGCAGTCAGAATCAGGGGAACTTATAATGGGGAACAAAGAAATGTCAGACCAATTAAATACATATTTTGGTTCTGTCTTCACAAAGGAGGACACAAATAACCTCCCAGAGATGTTGGGGAACATAGGGTCTGATGAAAGGGAGGAACTGAAAGAAATCAGTATTTGTAGGGAAATGGTGTTGGGGAAATTGAAGGGATTGAAGGCCAATAAATCCCCAGGGCCTGATAATCTACATCCTAGGGTACTTAAGGAAGTGGCCCTAGAAATATTGGATGCATTGCTGATCATCTTCCAACATTCGATGGAATCTGGAACAGTACCCATGGATTGGAGGGTAGCTAATGTTACCCCACTATTCAAAAAGGGTGGTAGAGAGAAAACGGGGAATTATAGACCGGTAAGCCTGACATCGGTAGTGGGGAAAATGCTAGAGTCCATTATAAAAGCTGTAATAGCTGAGCACTTGAAAAACAGTGACAGGATCAGACAAAGTCAACATGAATTTACAAAAGGTAAATCATGCTTGACTAATCGACTGGAATTTTTTGAGGATGTAACTGGTAAAATAGATAAGGGAGAACCAGTGGATGTGGTGTATTTGGACTTCCAAAAGGCTTTCGATAAGGTCCCGCATAAGAGATTAGCGTGTAAAGTTAAGGCACATGGGATTGGGGGCAAGGTATTGAATTGGATAGAGAACTGGTTGGCAGACAGAAAGCAAAGAGTTGCAATAAACGGGTCTTTTTCCGAGTGGCAAGCAGTGACTAGTGGGGTACCGCAGGGATCGGTCCTTGGACCCCAGCTATTCACAATATATATTAATGATCTAGACAAGGGAACTAGATGTAATATCTCCAAGTTTGCAGACGACACAAAACTGGGTGGGTGTGTGTGCTGCGAGGAGGATGCCGAGAAACTTCAGGATGATTTGGACAGGTTGGGTGATTGGGCAGAAGCGTGGCAGATGCAATATAATGTGGATAAATGCGAGGTTATCCACTTTGGTGTCAAAAACAGAAAGGCAGATTATTATCTGAATGGCAATAGATTGGGAGAAGGGGAAGTGCAACGAGACCTGGGTGTCCTTGTGCACCAGTCGCTGAAGGTAAGCATGCAGGTGCAGCAGGCGGTTAAGAAGGCAAATGGTATGTTGGCCTTCATAGCGAGAGGGTTTGAGTACAGGAACAAGGATGTCTTGCTGCAGTTGTACAGGGCCTTGGTGAGACCACACCTTGAGTACTGTGTGCAGTTTTGGTCGCCTTATCTGAGGAAGGAGTTCAGCGAAGATTCACAAGGCTGATACCTGGGATGGCAGGAATGACGTATGAAGAGAGATTGGGTCGATTGGGCTTATACTCGCTGGAGTTTAGAAGAATGAGAGGGGATCTCATTGAAACTTATAAAATTCTGACAGGACAGGACAAACTAGATGCAGGAAGAATGTTCCCGATGGTCAGGGAGTCCAGAACCAGGGGTCACAGTCTAAGGATAAGGGGTAAGCCATTTAGGACAGAAATGAGGAGGAATTTCTTCACCCAGAGAGTGGTGAACCTGTGGGATTCTCTGCCACAGAAGGCAGTAGAGGCCAATTCATTAAATATATTCAAGAACGAGTTGGATATATTTCTTAAGGCTAAGGGGATCAAGGGATATGGGGAGAAGGCAGGTACAGGGTACTGAATTTGGATGATCAGCCATGATCGCATTGAATGGCGGAGCAGGCTAGAGGGGCCGAATGGCCTACTCCTGCTCCTATCTTCTATGATTCTATGTTTCTATGATTCCTGAGGATTGGCAAAGGACGTCCAGAATAACTTCTGTAAAATGCTGTTTTTCTGTTGGGCAATTTTCCGAAACTTTTCCTCACCTACTTTGATGACCTCATCGTTATGGCAGCCCCAGTGTCCAATTCCAATTCCCACTGAATTCCTTCTATCTGGTCGGGCCCACAATCTCCTGTTGCCCTTTTTCTGTTATGGAATATACAGGAACCGTGTCTCTCGCTTCATCTCACCGTGTGGTTCTGTTTCCTCCTCTGTTTCCTCATCGGAAGCGACGGAATCGACGCTGGATTTTTGTCTTTTCTTCTGCTGACTCCTCGCGGCGCTGTGATAGGACCTGAAGCTTCGAATTCATTACCCTGCCTCCAATCAGGCTGCATCTGCCGGCTTCCAGTAATACTGAGCTAACCGGCCCGATTCCATGTTAATGGCATTTAACCTTCTTACAAAAACCTCGGTCTGGCTGCTGATTATTGTTACCTCCACCGTGGCTGGGAGACTCTATTCATTCCGGAGTTGCTGGACTCTGTGGCCTGTAACTCGCTCCCGAGTGCTATTCCGAGAGCTCGAGGAGATGGGATCTTCAACAACAGTTCCCTCAGTATCAACGTTTCCGTCAAACCGCAGACTAAGCATCTCTTGTATCATCGAGAATCTCGCCAAACTCACATGTTTCAGGCAGTTTGCTCAGTTCTGCTACAAACTGAGAAACGTTTTCATCCTCTCTTTGCCTCCTCTGGTTAAACTTGAAGCGTTCTGCAATAACCAGTGACTTCAGACTCAGATATTCTTTGACCCTTTGGACTAATGTTTAATCTTTAGGCTGGGCCAGAGCAACTGGATTATGGCTCCCAGCCAATGGCTGAGGCTCCTGACCAGTGGGTGAAGCTCCCACCATGCACCTAAGCGCTCTGATCCTGGGTGAATGGGATGTGTCGCTATGAGGAGAGAGTCTACAGTCAGTACGTGACAAAGAGAAACTTGTGGCGGATCGCCACCTAAATGGGCATTATCCACTTTTCTGTCCGTGGACAATATATCGAGCACCTCGCCTTTAAGGCACCTTGCCTTTAAGGCAGGAGAGAAGAAGTGGGCGGGGCCTCAGGATTTTTCCAGAGAATTCTGGGAGCAGGCTGTTCAGCCATTTTGGACCATGCAGTTGTATTAAAAAGTCTCTGTTTTTCCACACATGGATTCAGTCTTAATTCATGTTTCGCAGCAGCCTCAACAAACTCACCTTAAATATGGTGATGCCATTCTGTGTATATCAGATGCCCAGTTCCAGGGTGCCCAGACTGCAGTCAATGTTCCCCTTGGGACCTACTCAATGTCTTGTACAAATACAACACCACTCCCTAGCTTTTATATTCAATGCCCTCGTATATAAAACCCAAAATCCCATTTGCCTTTATGCCCATTTGTATCTCTATAAAGATATGCACCCGTAGATCTCGCCTTCCCTCTGCTCGGCAGAATGTTATTGTACAAACTATAGCGAGAAGCGATAAACTCTGGGGTAATTTTGACTCTGGGCAAGAGTGTGAAACGGGCGATATAGATCCGGCCAGGATTGATGGCAACAGAAATAAAGATGGGGACTGATGGGGTAGATAGAGAGAAACTATTTCCGCTGGTTGGGGATTCTAGGACTAGGGGGCAGAGTCTAAAAATTAGAGCCAGACCTTTCAGGAGTGAAATTAGGAAACACTTCTACACACAAAGGTGGGAGAAGTTTGGAACTCTCTTCTGCAAATGGCAATTGATGCTAGATCAATTGTTAATGTTAAATCAACAACAACAACAACAACAACTTGTATTTATATAGTGCCTTTAACGTAGTAAAACGTCCCAAGGTGCTGCACAGGAGTATTGTAAGACAAATTTTTTTTTGACAAATCTGAGATTGATAGCTTTCTGTTGACCAAAGGTATTAAGGGATATGGGGCAAAGGTGGGTACATGGAGTTAGGTCGCAGATCAGCCATGATCTCATTGAATGGCAGAACAGGCTCGAGGGGCTGAATGGCCTCCTCCTGTTCCTATGTTCCTATGTTTTACACTATCGCCCACGGTCCAAATGAGCTGCACTGAGTGCAGTCTGAGCCCAGGTGGCAGCAGGAGATGTTCGTTGGCAGTGAGGTGCTCTACCGTTGAATGAAGGCAACAATCAGAAGGTAATGCGGAGGTTGGGGACGGCATTAAAAGGGAAATTAGAGAAGCGTGCAATAAGGGCACAGCAGTCATCATGGGTCACTTTAATCTACATATAGATTGGGCTAACCAAATTAGTAACAATACTATGGAGGAGGAATTCCTGGAGTGTTTACGGGATGGTTTCCTGGACCAATATGTCGAGGAACCAACCAGAGATCAGGCCATCTTAGACTGGGTATTATGCAATGAGAAAGGATTAATTAGCAATCTTGTTGTGCGAGGTCCCTTGGGTCGGAGCGATCATAATATGATAGAATTCTTCACTAAGATGGAGAGTGAAGTAGTTGACTCAGAGACTAGGGTCCTGAATTTAAATAAAGGAAACTACGATGGTATGAGGTGCGAGTTGGGTAGGATTGATTGGGGAATGTCACTCAAAGGGTTCACGGTGGAGAGGCAATGGCAAACATTCAAAGACCGCATGGACGAACTACAGAATTTGTTCATCCCAGTTTGGCATAAGAATAAAGCAAAAAGGGTAACTCAACCGTGGCTAACAAGGGAAATTAGGGATAGCATAAGATCCAAGGAGAGGGCATATAAATTGGCCAGAAAAAGCAGTAACCATGTGGATTGGGAGCAGTTTAAGATTCAACAAAGGAGGACAAAGGGATTAATTAAGAAGGGGAAAATAGAATACGAGAGTAAGCTTGCAGGGAACATAAAAACTGACTGTAAAAGCTTTTATAGATATGTGAAGAGAAAAAGATTAGTGAAATCAAGCATAGGTCCCTTGCAGTCAGAATCAGGGGAACTTATAATGGGGAACAAAGAAATGTCAGACCAATTAAATACATATTTTGGTTCTGTCTTCACAAAGGAGGACACAAATAACCTCCCAGAGATGTTGGGGAACATAGGGTCTGATGAAAGGGAGGAACTGAAAGAAATCAGTATTTGTAGGGAAATGGTGTTAGGGAAATTGAAGGGATTGAAGGCCGATAAATCCCCAGGGCCTGATAATCTACATCCTAGGGTACTTAAGGAAGTGGCCCTAGAAATAGTAGATGCATTGCTGATCATCTTCCAACATTCGATGGAATCTGGAACAGTACCCATGGACTGGAGTGTAGCTAATGTTACCCCACTATTCAAAAAGGGTGGTAGAGAGAAAACGGGGAATTACAGACCGGTAAGCCTGACATCGGTAGTGGGGAAAATGCTAGAGTCCATTATAAACAGTGACAGGATCGGACAAAGTCAACATGGATTTACAAAAGGTAAATCATGCTTGACTAATCTATTGGAATTTTTTGAGGATGTAACTGGTAAAATAGATAAGGGAGAACCAGTGGATGTGGTGTATTTGGACTTCCAAAAGGCTTTTGATAAGGTCCCGCACAAGAGATTAGCGTGTAAAGTTAAGGCACATGGGATTGGGGGCAAGGTATTGACTTGGATAGAGAACTGGTTGGCAAACAGAAAGCAAAGAGTTGCAATAAACGGGTCTTTTTCCGAGTGGCAGGCAGTGACTAGTGGGGTACTGCAGGGATCGGTCCTTGGACCCCAGCTATTCACAATATATATTAATGATCTAGACAAGGGAACTAGATGTAATATCTCCAAGTTTGCAGACGACACAAAACTGGGTGGGCGTGTGTGCTGCGAGGAGGATGCCGAGAAACTCCAGGATGATTTGGACAGGTTGGGTGATTGGGCAGAAGCGTGGCAGATGCAATATAACGTGGATAAATGCGAGGTTATCCACTTTGGTGTCAAAAACAGAAAGGCAGATTATTATCTGAATGGCAATAGATTGGGAGAAGGGGAAGTGCAACGAGACCTGGGTGTCCTTGTGCACCAGTCGCTGAAGGTAAGCATGCAGGTGCAGCAGGCGGTTAAGAAGGCAAATGGTATGTTGGCCTTCATAGCGAGAGGGTTTGAGTACAGGAACAAGGATGTCTTGCTGCAGTTGTACAGGGCCTTGGTGAGACCACACCTTGAGTACTGTGTGCATTTTTGGTCGCCTTATCTGAGGAAGGAGGTTCTTGCCATGGAAGGAGTTCAGCGAAGATTCACAAGGCTGATACCTGGGATGGCAGGAATGACGTATGAAGAGAGATTGGGTCGATTGGGCTTATACTCGCTGGAGTTTAGAAGAATGAGAGGGGATCTCATTGAAACTTATAAAATTCTGACAGGACAGGACAAACTAGATGCAGGAAGGATGTTCCCGATGGTCGGGGAGTCCAGAACCAGGGGTCACAGTCTAAGGATAAGGGGTAAGCCATTTAGGACAGAAATGAGGAGGAATTTCTTCACCCAGAGAGTGGTGAACCTGTGGAATTCTCTGCCACAGAAGGCAGTAGAGGCCAATTCATTAAATAGATTCAAGAAGGAGTTGGATATATTTCTTAAGGCTAAAGGGATCAAGGGATATGGGGAGAAAGCAGGGACAGGGTACTGAATTTGGATGATCAGCCATGATCGCATTGAATGGCGGAGCAGGCTAGAGGGGCCGAATGGCCTACTCCTGCTCCTATCTTCTATGATTCTATGATAAGGTGAATTGACACACTTCCTTCTCACATTCCACCTAGTGACTGGTGACTGATCAGCACAGACAGAGGCTGCGCTGCTCGTTAGATACTGCAGCCCTGATTGTCTGACCCTTGCTCATGTCTAGGCAGGTATCACAGTCAGGTAAATTGACCTAGGCCACTGTCCACTCCCCCGTCGGTGAGCATACGGGCGGAGCAGCCAGACTGAGCACGGGGAAGAAAACTAACAAATAGTAAGTGTATCAAAAAGAGATTGAGTTTACAGCCCTTTGAATAATTCCACGGCCTGTCTCATCGGTTCGTCACTGAGAATGTTCTACAATTGCAAGTCCTTTGAAAATATTGTTTGTGAAGAAATCTAATTTAGTCGTGCAGTAAATGGAACAGAAATGCTGAGATTTTGAAAATCAGGCCGAAAGTGTGAAATTCTTTTAGTGAGTGTGTCCCTTGATAGTGTCGTCTCTCTGAATCCATCAGCTCTTGCTACAAACTTGCATCAATTGCTATTTTTCAGCTCAATTCTCCTCATCCCTCCAGTGCTGCTCCTCACAGTATTGTTAGCCTTCCTCATGTACGTTCAGTGCCGACTGTCCAGCTATTTAGAGTTTACTTGCTTTCATATCTTTCCAGCCTCAGTGTGAGCCGATGTCTCTTTATACTGTCGGTCTCGGCTCTGCTTTCACTGACTTGCCTTTAATTTGTATTTCAGAATTCTCCTGACACTCAGAGGCTTTAACCAGCGTCTGAGGATAGGCCCAGTTTAGAGGCTGCAGCTCTCGAGCTCTCTGCCTCTCTCATTTATCTGTCTGGTAACTCAAAGCCCTCTCACTGGGCTCTGTTCAAATCCTTTTTCACTTCACTTTACCGAACGTTCCCCATCTCTCAATAAACACGCATCACATTTCATTAAGGTTCTCTCAGAGAATTAAACCTTCTCTCCAGTGTGGCACATGTGATTTCCATCCTTCTTTAGAAACATCAGAATATACAGGAACAGAAATCCAACCGTGCCCCATCAGGCCAGCCCTCAGGATCACAGCACACCAAGCACCTCCGATGAATTCTCACCAAATGTCAGTCCGCCCAAAATTACTGATCAGCCTCGATCCAAACAGACACGGCCCAGACACACAGGCTAGACGCACAGTCCAGACACATGGTCCAGACACATGGCCCAGACATGCGGCGCACGGCCCAGACACATGGTCCAGACATGTGGCCCAGACACACAGGCTAGACACACGGCCCAGACACATGGCCCATACACGTAGCCCAGACACACAGCCAAGACACGCGGCCGAGATGCACGACCCAGACATGCGGCGCAGGGCCCAGACACACAGGCTAGACGCACGGCCCAGACACACGGCCCAAACGCGGCTCACAGGCTGCTTAACGATCCGCCCAGTGTTGGAAATGATTCTATTGCTGCTTTCGGAAGCTGAGAGCAGGACCCCGGACAGTTCCAAATCGTGAAGTCTCAGCAAGTTATTCTTTCTGTCTCCTGCATTAACAAGGATCCCTATACCTGATAGGACCTGTGACCCTCACACACTGCGGTATAGCTCTGGGTCTCTGTACTTCATAGGACCTGTGACCCTCACACACTGCAGTATAGCTCTAGGTCTCTGTACTTGATAGGACCTGCGACCCTCACACACAGCAGTATAACTCTGGGTCTCTGTACCTGATACTTCCTGTGACCCTCACACACTGCAGTATAGCTCTGGGATCACTCCCTCTCTATCTACCCTATTGAATCCCTTTATCATTTTAAAGCTCTCGATAAGATCAACCCTTAATTTTCTAAACTAGAGGGAATATAAGTCCAGTCTACGCAACCTGTCCTCATAATTTAACCCTCTAAACCTCGGTGTCATTCTGGTGAATCTGCGCTGTAACCCCTCCAAGGCCAATATGTCCTTCCTGAGGTGCGGGGCCCAGAACTGAACCCAGTGTCCAGATGAGGTCTGACCAGAGCTTTGCATAACTTCCTCCCCTTTGTATTCCAGCCCCCTTGAGATAAAGGCCATTGCAAACCCCGTTGAATGCACAATGTGAACATTTTTGGCACAAAGTAGTTGGTTTTTAGTGCTGTAGCCAATTACCCAGACAGTGTGTTTCTGTTGTTAAGCAATTAAATGACACTGATTGAAATTAAATACTCGGATCATTAACACTTGCCTCTGCATCAGTTCACTGAATGAGCTGTCTGGCACACTGACAGTGTGGGAGAGCTGAGCTTTACTGGGGAGCTGTACCAGGATCAGAGGCGTGCGGCGGGACCTCCGCTAATCTACTTTTGTTGATTTCATGATGTGGTACATTCAGTGCATACCATAACTCATCAAGTATACGCTGCCTCCACATATAAAACACCCCAGAAATGTTCGGAACAATGTTAGTATCCTTGTGTAATTTGCACTCCCCACTTTCGGAACGTTTTGGGGAAGGAAAGGTGCATTTCACTCGAAGATTTACGGTAGTTATCGGCACGTCGTTTACAATGTTTGGCCCTGAAAATCTACAACTTGAGGTCATCCAAAACTCTGCTGCCCGTATCCTAACTCGCACCAAGTCCCGTTCACCCATCACCCCTGCGCTCGCTGACCTACATTGGCTCCTGGTCCGGCAACATCTCGATTTAAAAATTCTCATCCTTATTTTCAAATCCCTCCACGGCCACGCACCTCCCTATCTCTGTAATCTTCTCCAGCCCCGCAACCCCCCTGAGATATCTGCGCTCCTCCAATTCCGGCCTCTTGAGCATCTCTGATTTTAATCGCTCCACCATTGGTGGCCGTGCCTTCAGCTGCCGAGGCACTAAGCTCTGGAATTCCCTCCCTAAACCTCTCCACCTCTCTTTCCTCCTTTAAGATGCTCCTTAAACCTATCTTTTTGACCAAGTTTTTGGCCATCTGCCCTAATATCTCCTTATGTGGCTCAGTGTCAAATTTTGTCTTGAATTGCACTCCTGTGAAGCGCCTTGGGATGTTTTACTATGTTAAAGGCGCTATATAAATACACGTTGTTGTTGATGGGCAATGGGAGATAGTATTGATTAGGCAATGGGTGATAGTATTGATTGTGTGGCAATGGGTGATAGTATTGATTGTGGGGCAATGGGTGATAGTATTGATTGTGGGGCCATGGGTGATAGTATTGATTATGGGGCAATGGGTGATAGTATTGATTGTGGGGCAATGGGTGATAGTATTGATTGTGGGGCAATGGATGATAGTATTGATTGTGGGGCAATGGGTGATAGTATTGATTATTGGGCAATGGGTGATAGTATTGATTGTGGGGCAATGGGTGATAGTATTGATTATGGGGCAATGGGTGATAGTATTGATTGTGGAGCAATGGGTGATAGTATTGATTATTGGGCAATGGGTGATAGTATTGATTGTGGGGCAATGGGTGATAGTATTGATTATGGGGCAATGGGTGATAGTATTGATTGTGGAGCAATGGGTGATAGTATTGATTATTGGGCAATGGGTGATAGTATTGATTATGGGGCAATGGGTGATAGTATTGATTGTGGGGCAATGGGTGATAGTATTGATTATGGGGCAATGGGTGATAGTATTGATTGTGGGGCAATGGGTGATAGTATTGATTGTGGGGCAATGGGTGATAGTATTGATTGTGGGGCAATGGGTGATAGTATTGATTGTGGGGCAATGGGTGATAGTATTGATTATGGGGCAATGGGTGATAGTATTGATTGTGGGGCAATGGATGATAGTATTGGGGGTGGGATGGGGGTGGGTTGGGGGCAGGTTAGGGGCGGGTTGGGGGTGGGATGGAGGCGGGTTGGGGGTGGGATGGAGGCGGGGTGGGGGCAGGTGGGGGCAGGTGGGGGCGGGTTGTGGGCAGGATGGAGGCGGGTTGGGGGCGGGATGGAGGCGGGATGGAGGTGGGATGGGGGCAGGTTGGGGGCGGGATGGAGGCGGGATGGAGGCGGGTTGGGGGCAGGTTGGGGGCGGGATGGAGGTGAGATGGAGGCGGGATGGGGCGGGTTGGGGGCGGGTTGGGGCGGGTTGGGGGTGGGATGGAGGCGGGATGGGGGCGGTTTGGGGGTGGATTGGGGGCGGGTTGGGGGTGGGATGGAGGCGGGATGGGGTGGGTTGGGTGTCTGAAGCCATTTGTTCCGATTTTCGCGCCGACCCGCCCCCAACCCGCCTCCTCAGTGCTATTAAAATCGAGCCCATTGTCACTGACCAATTTAAATCAATATGTTTAGTTTTACTCTGGTAAATAGCTGAGAGAACTTGCATTATAAAGTCACTGAATTTCAGTGATTCATTCTCATCCATCATGAAGTGACATTAATGATTGTTTTGCAATGTTTGATATCCGAAGTGTTAATTTGTATTACTGCAGCATTCCATCTTCAGCTGCTTCATCAATGACCTTCACTCCAACATAAGGTCAGAAGTGGGGATGTTCGCTGATAACTGCACAGTGTTCAGTGCCATTCACAACTCCACAGATAATGAAGCAGTCCATGCCCGCATGCAACAAGATCTGGACGACATTCAGGCTTGGGCTGATAAGTGGCAGGTGACATTCGCACCACAGAAGTGCCAGGCAATGACTATCTCCAACAAGCGAGTGTCTAACCACCTCCCTTTGACATTCAATGGCATTACCATCGCTGAATCCCCTACCATCAACATCCTGGGGGTCACCATTGACCAGAAACTTAACTGGACCAGCCACATAAATACCGTGGCAACAAGAGCAGGTCAGAGGCTGGGTATTCTGCGGCGAGTGTCTCACCTCCTGACTCCCCAAAGCCTTTCTACCATCTACAAGGCACAAGTAAGGAGTGTGATGGAATACTCTCCACTTGCCTGGATGAGTTGCAGCTCCAACAACACTCAAGAAGCTCGACACCATCCAGGACAAAGCAGCCCACTTGATTGGCTCCTCATCCACCACCTTAAACATTCACTCCCTCCACCACCGGTGTACCGTGGTTGCAGTGTGTACCATCTACAAGATGCACTGCAGCAACTCGCCAAGGCTTCTTCAGCAGCACCTCCCAAACCCGTGACCTCTTCCACCTAGAAGGACAAGGGCAGCAGGCGCATGGGAACACCACCACCTCCAAGTTCCCCTCCAAGTCACACACCATCATGACTTAGAAATATATCGGCTGTTCCTTCATCGTCGCTGGGTCAAAATCCTGGAACTCCCTCCCCAACATCACCACACGGACTGCAGCGGTTCAAGAAGGTGGCTCACCACCACCTTCTCAAGGGTAACTAGGGATGGGCAGTAAATGCTGGCCTTTCCAGCGACACCCAGATCCCATAAACGAATAAAAAAAATTGTTTTTTTAATTCCGAGCGTCTCTGTACCAGAAAAGATCATTTACACAAGGGCAGTGTCACAGGAGGAGCCACGTTCTGTGTGAGGAGGGTCAAAGGGTGTCACTTGTGTAGAAATTTAAACAACTGTAAGAAATCTGCCGGTGAGGGAGATAAACAAGGAACAGCTGAAGGTTTCTTTTCTGTATCAGAAGTGAAAAAGGACAAAGGGAACAGGAAAGAGAAACGCCACAGGAGAGCGATGTGATAGGAAATGTATTTCGGCAAATAGCCGCCTCACCTTTCACGGTTAACAAATGATTTATATTAAAAAGTATGAATTAAAGTTAACTTCACTACATTACTTCGTAAAATAGATATTCAAGTCCGTGCAATTCCAGAAGTGGTTTTGCACAAAACTGACTGAATCGATACAAAATTACCAACTTAAATAAGGGAGTGTTTTCGAGACTGGAAAATTTCAGCTTCTGTTCTGTTCACAGAGTTGATCAGTGGGTCTGAGCGTTACCCGGACTCAGAGACAGACAGACCGGACGGGACTGAGGCTCAGGGCCCTCACAACCCGCACTGTCCGTGGGAGAGGACCCTGTGAGGTCAGGGTGAGATATTGGCCCAGAAATTAAACACGGAGCGTTCCTGCGGGGGTAAGGCTTCCCCGCGATATCTCACTGCGTGCCTGCCTTTTCCCTCCGGGCTCACACGAACTTTAGTTTCAAGGCTGCAGCTGTGCAGTGTGTGCGTATCCCAGAGACGGAGTTAGTTTGTGCGAGCTCTGGGATCACGTGATTCAGTTAGAGCCAATGGCAGCACACCATCTTTCATTCATAGTTTTGACAGCAATGGGTGAATCTATACCCCCCCAAAAGAACAGCTAAACCTCAATTAAATTTAAAAAAAAGCCATCACATTAATAAAATAAGTATGGTTAAATAAATTAACCACTTTAAACAAAAAATTAAATTTTTGAAAAAATTTAAAATCTTTTTAAGTTATAAAAATAAACTTACCTTTCTTTAAAGTCTCTAAAAAAGATAAACCTGTTGAAATTTTTTTTAAATAATACTTAATTAACTACTTACCTTGTTAAAAGAGGGTCTTACGCCTCCTTTCTTTATGTGCAAAATCTTCCATGCTTACCTGCGCGTTCAAAGCACTAAGTGCACTGCGTGCGTGCAGCCTGTAGCGCGCACGCGGTTCACTTAGGAACCGCCCCCTTTTGAGTTCACGAAGTGCCGGTTTCCCGCGCATGCGCAGTGCATGCTGGAAACCGGCAATTGGAGACCTAAAACGCAAGAGTACACAGTGCGTACTCTCGCGTATTAGGTCTAATTTTCGGGCCATTATAGAGCTGTGCGGAGTGAGTGAGGTCTGAGTGCGGATATTACAGAGCTGTGCGGAGTGAGTGAGGTCTGAGTGCGGATATTACAGAGCTGTGCGGAGTGACTGAGGTCTGAGTGCGGATATTACAGAGCTGTGCGGAGTGACTGAGGTCTGAGTGAGGATATTACAGAGCTGTGCGGAGTGAGTGAGGTCTGAGTGCGGATATTACAGAGCTGTGTGGAGTGAGTGAGGTCTGAGTGCGGATATTACAGAGCTGTGCGGAGTGAGTGAGGTCTGAGTGAGGATATTACACAGCTGTGCGGGGTGACTGAGGTCTGAGTGAGGATATTACACAGCTGTGCGGAGGGGAGTTGCAGCTTTTCCACAGTACAGTGAGCAATGCAGCAAGTGGAATCTGCCAATGGCTCAGTCCAAGTGGGATCATTTCCATGTGATTCTGCAATGCCACATTGCTTCTGGGTGAGTTGCAGGCTGCGCAGTCTCACGATCGCTCTGAATGCCCTGGGTGTATGAAGCCAGCGATTTCCTCCCATGTGCTTTAGCTTTGTGGTGGACATGATGTGCAGTCAGCACCTGCCACTGTGTGTCAATGTGACGCTGCACTCCTACCCCGCTGTGTTTTCAAGCTTTTCAAACCGGGAGGCCGCTTTCGGGCGTTCCATCATCTTCTTGATGACGTTAGCTGCCAAGTTCTCAGTGACCTAGCACACACAGAGTCCACGTGTAGGTTGTCATCGGCTCCCCACTATCCAGATGGACGGAATCGGGGGACGCACGCAACATAAAGAACCAACACCGCATCACTGACCAGAGGTCCCTGGCTTCGAACTCTCTCGGAGACAGTGGACAGGCTCAACCCAATCCGCACGGGGCACGGACGGTGCGGCCCCTGCTCCACAAGTGGAAGATGAGGGACAGCCCGAAGTGCGACAGTGGCCAGGAGTCCCAGACCGTGGAACACTCGCATCGCCCTGCCCACTGAGACCTGTTGTGGGAGGAACCTCATTTCCCCACTCGGCATCTCAGGAGGCCGTCGAATGGAGAGTCAGACTAGACGTCCCGTTATAAACTTTTCCCGTCATACAAAACAACGACTGCGCCGTGTGTTAATGTGATGCTGTACTCGTGCTCCGTTATCCAGAGGTCCCTCTGTGGAGGATTCTGTCCCAGGTGTGAACGCCTCTCTTGGCCCAGGATTGGGTTCACTGATTAGGTCCTGATCTGGTTTTGCATCTTCCTCACACTTGTTGTTCTCTAAGACGATGACAAACTCTTGGCAAATCACCGAGGAGAAACGTCTGTGGAAATATGAAAGGATATGTTTATGAATTGACTTTGGACTTGTGAATGGCTGCCGACATTTTATATTAAGAAAACAGAGCAGCCAATCACAGCACACAGAATATTAACCCAGGATTGGAAGGTTTTACTGGATAATCACACGCCAGTTAAAGAAAACTTTATTTAAAAAATGAATTGTGACGAAATGATTTCTTATTGCTGAGCGTGTTTTCAATAATAAAATGTTTATCAGAATCATGAATCCGGAAATTGGCTGCCGCGTTTCCTACATTACAACAGTGACCACATTTGGTCATTGGCTGGAAAGCGCTTTGGGATGTGAAAGGCGCTATATAAATGTCAGCTTCCTTGAACCGCTTCAATCACTTTTTCTCGACATGTCAGGATCTGTAGAAGAATATGTTGCTGTGATTTTCCACCAATGTTCACTTTTATTATCTGCTCTTTTGAACCCAGCTGCACATTTTAAATCATTAATGTGTTTTCCACAGTCCTCTAACTTTGAAAACTTTGTGTTTTTCTCCTTCTAATCCCCAGGCTTTCTGACTGCCCTCATTGCTGAGAAAGAAAAAAAGACTTGTGTTTATATCAGGACATCCCAATGAACCAACAAATTACTTTTGAAATGCAGTCACTGTTGTAATGTAGGAAAGGCGACAGCGCAGCAAAATCCCACAAACAGCAATGTGATAATGACCAGAAAATCTGTTTTAGTGATGTTGGCTGAGGAATAAATATTGGCCAGGACACTCTCCTGCTCTTTGAAATAGTGAGGTCGCACAACACCAGGTTATAGTCCAACAGTTTTATTTGAAATCACAAGCTTTCGGAGCTATCGATTTGCTCCTTCCTCAGGTGAAGTACTTTGAAATAGTGCCATAGGATCTTTTGCGTCACCTCCGACAGTGCGGCGTTCCCTAAGTACTGCCCCTCTGACAGTGGAGCGCTCTCTCAGTACTGGCCCGCCGATGGTGCAGCGCTCCCTCAGTACTGCCTCTCCGACAATGCAGCGCTCCCTCAGTACTGCCCCTCCAACGGTGCAGCGCTCCCTCAGTACTGCCCCTCCGACAGTGCGGCGCTCCCTCAGTACTGCCCCTCCAACAATGCGGCGCTCCCTCAGTACTGCCCCTCCGACAGTGCGGCGCTACCTCAGTACTGCCCCTCCGACAGTGCGGCGTTCCCTCAGTACTGCCCCTCCGACAGTGCGGCGCTCCCTCAGTACTGCCCGTCCGACAGTGCGGCGCTCCCTCAGTACTGCCCCACCGACAGTGCAGCGCTCCCTCAGTACTGCCTCTCTGACAGTGGGGTGCTCCCTCAGTACTGCCCCTCCGACAGTGCGGCGCTCCCTCAGTACTGCCCCTCCGACAGTGCGGCGCTCGCTCAGTACTGCCCCACCGACAGTGCAGCGCTCCCTCAGTACTGCCTCTCTGACAGTGCGGTGCTCCCTCAGTACTGCCCCTCCGACAGTGCGGCGCTCCCTCAGTACTGCCTCTCCAACAGTGCAGCGCTCCCTCAGTACTGACCCTCCGACAGTGCGGCGCTCCCTCAGTACTGCCCCTCCGACAGTGTGGCGCTCCCTCAGTACTGCCCCTCCGACAGTGCGGCGCTCCCTTAGTACTGCCCCTCCGACAGTGCAGCACTCCCTCAGTACTGCCCCTCCGACAGTGCGGCACTCCCTCAGTACTGCCCCTCCGACAGTGCGGCGCTCCCTCAGTACTGCCCCTCCGACAGTGCGGCACTCCCTCAGTACTGCCCCTCCGACAGTGCGGCACTCCCTCAGTACTGCCCCTCCGACAGTGTGGCGCTCCCTCAGTACTGCCCCTCCGACAGTGCGGCACTCCCTCAGTACTGCCCCTCCGACAGTGCTGCGCTCCCTCAGTACTGCCCCTCAGACAGTGCGGCACCCCCTCAGTACTGCCCCTCCGACAGTGCAGCGCTCCCTCAGTACTGACCCTCCGACAGTGCAGCGCTCCCTCAGTACTGCCTCTCCGACAATGCAGCGCTCCCTCAGTACTGAACTGGGAGTGTCAGCCTGGATTTTTGTGCTCAAGTCACTGGAGTGGGACTTGAACCCACAACCTTCTGACTCAGAGGCGAAAGTGCTGCCCACTGAGCCATGGCTGACACCTTCCGGGCAGTACACAGCTTAGCAGGACACACATTTCCATCTCAGACCGATGATGTGTGTCTTTTGTCTTTTTCTGTCATTGATGCCTTTTACCAGCAACAAACTATAACCAGCGACAAACTATAACCAGCAAACAAACTATAACCAGCGACAAACTATAACCAGCAACAAACTATAACCAGCGACAAACTATAACCAGCGGACAAACTATAACCAGCGGACAAACTATAACCAGCAAACAAACTATAACCAGCGACAAACTATAACCAGCGACAAACTAGAACCAGCAAACAAACTATAACCAGCGACAAACTATAACCAGCGGACAAACTATAACCAGCGACAAACTATAACCAGCGGACAAACTATAACCAGCGACAAACTATAACCAGCGAACAAACTATAACCAGCGACAAACTATAACCAGCGACAAACTAGAACCAGCAAACAAACTATAACCAGCGACAAACTATAACCAGCGACAAACTATAACCAGCGACAAACTATAACCAGCAACGAGCTGCCCATTAGCCGGTTTAGCTCATCACCAGCACTGGGGTAAAATCAGCCAATCAGAATACTTGAATTAATAGCGCAACTAGTAAATATGCAGAGTTAATGCAGAGTAACCAGTAACTGTGCAGAGTTAATGCAGAGTAACCAGTAACTGTGCAGAGTTAATGCAGAGTAACCAGTAAATGTGCAGAGTTAATGCAGAGTAACCAGTAACTGTGCAGAGTTAATGCAGAGTAACCAGTAACTGTGCAGAGTTAATGCAGAGTAACCAGTAAATGTGCAGAGTTAATGCAGAGTAACCAGTAACTGTGCAGAGTTAATGCAGAGTAACCAGTAAATGTGCCATTATTCCCAACAATCCTCAGGTACCTCGATGAAATCAAGGGGGCGATTTTGCCAGCCCTGGGGAGGCGGGTTTGGAGGCGGGACTGCCGGGAAAATGGCAGAATTTGGGGGTGGTTGCCCGACCCACCCCAACCCGCCTCCATGCCATTTTGCCAGGAGGCGGGTAGCCGTCCCGCGCCGGGTCCCGTCTCCTTGGAGGCTGGAAGGGATTAAAGCCACTTAGCTGTCTGTTAACAGGTAGTTAACAGGCAGAAAATAGGATTATCCCCTTTTTGCCCTCACTAGTGCGGGCTTCCCGAAGGCTCCGAAACCCGCCAGTGTGGGTCTGCGGGGGTCAGAGGGGTTCAAAAGTGTGCTGTGAAGGTGAGTGATGGGTGCAAGTGTGGAGGGGTGAGTATGTGAGGTAAGTGGAAAGTCTTAGAAAAAGTGTACTTACCTTTGTTTCTTCCTGCAGGCTTCAATCGGTGGGTATGCGGAGAGTTTCTAACCTCCGCGGTAGAGATGACAGATGGCCGTTGCATTCTCCAATGCAACAACCATCTCATTTCTGCAAAAGAAAGAGGTTTGAATTCAAGACCTCATCAAACTACATAGAATGTCAGTGTTTGACAGCCTCACAGAGCTGTCAAACGATGACAATTCATCTGTCAAAAATTTTTGACAGATGAAACGTCATACGCTGACATTCTCTGTAACCAGCTTCCCCTTAATTGGCCTGCTAAACCCGCTGGGCGGGCTTAACAAGGTCAATCAAGGGAAAATAGCGTGGGTTGGCCAGAAGTTGATGGAGGTGGGACTGAAACCCGACAAGTGGGAGTCCCGCCTCCAAAAGCTCCCCATTGGCAGAATCACCCCCCTTGTGTTTATTGTCTGATTCCTGAGTTTAAAAATGTTGATGCAATTTAAATTTCAAATCTAAAACTTTCTGCTGTTATGTTTTTACATACATAGATACATAGATACATAGAAGATAGGAGCAGGAGTAGGCCATCCGGCCCTTCGAGCCTGCTCCGCCATTTAATGAGATCATGGCTGATCCTTCAATTCAGTATCCCGTCCCCGCCTTCTCTCCGTAACCCTTCACCCCTTTTGCCTGTAGAAATATATCTAATTCCCTCTTAAATATATTTAATGAGCTGGCGTACACTGCCCTCTGTGGCAATGAGTTCCACAGGTTCACCACTCTCTGAGTGAAGAAATTCCCCCTCATTTCTGTCCTAAATGGTTTAGCCCTTATCCTTAAATTATGTCCTCTAGTTCTGTTCTCACCCGCCAAGGGAAACATTCCTTCTGCATCTAATCTGTCTAGACCTGTCAGAATTTTATACACTTCTATGAGGTCCCCTCTCAATCTTCTAAACTCCAGTGTGTACATCCCTAAACTACATAGTCTCTCCTCATAGGTCAATCCCGCCATTCCTGGTATCAGCCTGGTGAATCGCCGCTGCACCCCCTCCATGGCAAGAACATCTTTCCTCAGATGAGGCGACCAAAACTGTACACAGTACTCGAGGTGTGGTCTCACCAGTGCCCTGTACAGCTGCAGCAAGGTATCCCTGTTCCTGTATTCCAACCCTTTTGCTATGAAGGCCAGCATACCGTTTGCCTTCTTGACCGCCTGTTGCACCTGCATGCTCGCCTTCAGTGACTGGTGTACAAGAACACCCAGGTCTCTCTGTACTTCCCCCTCTCCCAATTTATTGCCATTTAAATAATAATTTGCCCTCCCGTTCCTGCACCCAAGGTGGATAACTTCGCACTTGTCCACATTATAGTGCATCTGCCATTTATCCGCCCAATCACCCAGTCTGTCCAAATCGCTCTGGAGCTTCCTGGTCTCCTCCTCTGAGCCCACCCCCCCTCCTAGTTTAGTGTCGTCTGCAAATTTGGAAATGCTGCATTCGACTCCCTGATCCAGGTCATTAATATAAATTGTGAACAGCTGGGGACCCAGGACAGATCCCTGTGGTACCCCACTTGTTACTGCCTGCCATTCAGAAAATGAGCCGTTTATTCCAACTCTCTGTTTTCTATCTGACAGCCAGTTCTCTATCCACGTCAATACTTTCCCCTTTATCCCATGAGCTTCAATTTTCCATGCTAATCTTTTATGTGGGACCTTATCGAAGGCCTTTTGGAAGTCCAGGTACACCACATCTACTGGCTCTCCCCCATCTATTTTACCAGTTACTCCCTCAAAAAATTCCAATAGATTAGTCAAGCACGATTTACCCTTTGTAAATCCATGTTGACTCTGTCCTATCCTGTCCCCATTTGCTAAGTGCTCGGCTATTTCATCCTTAATGATGGACTCCAGCATTTTGCCCACAACTGATGTAAGGCTTACAGGTCTGTAATTACCTGCTTTTTCCCTACCCCCCTTTTTGAATAGTGGGGTAACGTTAGCTACCCTCCAATCCATGGGCACTGTTCCCGAGTCTAATGAATTCTGAAAAATCATGCTTAGTGCATCCGCTATCTCTAGGGCCACCTCCTTCAGTACCCTAGGATGCATGTTATCAGGCCCTGGGGATTTGTCCGCCTTCAATCCCTTTAGCTTCCTTAACACCATATCCTTAGAGATATTGATTTGCGTCAGTTCCTCCTTTGCCAATGTCCCTATTTTTCCCGATATCCCAGGGAGGTTTTTTGTGTCTTCCTTCGTAAAGACTGACCCAAAGTATGCATTTAGTTGGTCTGCCATTTCCTTATTTCCCATTATATATTCCCCCGTATCTGACTGCAATGGACCAACTTTGGTTTTCACCAGTCTTTTCCTCTTGATATACTTATAAAAGCTTTTGGAGTTAGTTTTTATATTTTCCGCCAGCTTGCTTTCGTAAGCTATTTTGCCCTTCTTGATTAAGCCCTTTGCCCTCCTTTGCTCTATCTTAAACTGTTCCCAATCTTCCGCTCTGGCGCGTTTTTTGGCTATTTTATACGCCCTATCTTTGGATTTTATGCTGTCTCTAATTTCCCCTGTTATCCACGGTTGAGTCACCTTTTTAGATTTCTTTTTATGCCAGATTGGTATAAACAATTTTTGCAATTTTGTCATTCTATCTTTAAATGCTTGCCATTGTTTATCTACCTCCAGTCCTCCCAGGAACGTTGTCCAATCAGACCTACTCAGTTCCCGTCTAATGGCATCATAATTCCCCTTGTTTAAATTCAGGACCTGAGTCTCTGAGTCAATTTCTTCGCTCTCCATTTCGAGTGAGAAATCGATCATGTTATGATCGCTCTGACCCAAGGGTCCCCGTACAACAAGATTACTAATTAGTCCCTTCTCATTGCACAGTATCCAGTCCAATATAGCCTGTTCCCGAGTTGGTTCCTCGACATATTGATCCAGATAACCATCCCTTAAACACTCAAGGAATTCCTCCTCCTCATTATTTTTACTGATTAGGCTAGTCCAATCTATATGTAAGTTAAAGTCACCTATGATGACAGCTGTGCTCTTATTGCACGCTTCTCTAATTTCCCTCGTGATGCCCTCCCCAACCTCTATTTTACTATTTGGAGGCCTATATACCACTCCTATTAATGTTTTTCGCCCCTCGCTATTTCTTAGCTCCACCCATATAGATTCTGTATTAACTGAGTTAATATCCTTCCTTTCAATTGCATTTATCCCCTCTTTTACCAGCAATGCTACCCCTCCTCCCTTTCTTTTTTGTCGATCCTTCCTAAATACTGAATACCCCTGTATGTTAAGCTCCCAGCCCTGCTCACCCTGCAACCATGTTTCCGTAATCCCAATTAGATCATAATTATTAACCTCTATTTCCACAGCTAATTCATCTACCTTGTTCCTGATGCTTCTCGCATTAAGGTATAAAACCCTCAGGCTTTTTTTATGCTCACATTTTTTATGAATTAGTTTGGCCCTTTGTTTTTTGTTCCTCTCCTTTTTACCATTTATTTCTGTCTGCCTTTCACTTTCCTCTATTTCACTACATGGGTTTCTAGCCCCCTGCCATACTAGTTTAAATGCTCCCGAACTGCTTTATCCTGCTGAAACTCCCACAGGATTGTCACACGGTGAAATCCCCTGAGATTCTGCGAATCCTCTTAGCTTTAGCCGGCATTGCATTGAATGTTTCAGTGAGTTTGATGCTGGGATTACTGCAGACAGCTGATTAAAGCATTAGGCTCCGGGTCTCGCCTGTCCCAAGACCAGCCAAACACACATCCCAGAATGCTGCCCAGACTGAAGAATAGGAAGGAACAGTGAGAGAGAACAGAGTTAAAGGACAGGACCCAATGAGCAGTCAAAGAGAAAAGGCTTTTTTGCACTTGTCAAAAAAAGGAGATAATTAATAGAAATTACAAAATCCCGCTCGGCCCATCCAGTCTGTGTTTATCCCCCACAGGAGCAGTGTCCCAATTTGTACCCGACCTGTTCCCAGATCCCTTTATTCCCTTTCCTTCAACACCCTCTCTAATCTATTCTTCAATGGGTCCTGGTCTCTGCCTCAATCACTATAGAATTACATAAATAAGCCCCATGTTTACAACAACTTTCACATCCTTACAACGTCCCAAAGTGCTTCACATTCAAAGTGTAGTCACTGCAAACACGGCAGCCAATCCGTGCACAGCAAGATGCCACAAACAGCAGTGTGATAAATGATCACGTCATCTGTTGCTTATTGCAAGTGTTGATTGAGGGATAAGCGGGAACCATTTTCGGGATGTGGGTGACAATGCCAAGGCCGGCATTTATTGCCCATCCCTAGTTGCCCTGATTGCCACTTCAGAGGGCAGGTAAGGGTCAACCACGTTGGTATGGGACTGGAGTCACATATAGGCCCAGACCGGGTAAGGATGGTAGGATT